>OY769906.1:13536929-13626929 GCA_963669185.1 Dyspetes luteomarginatus
TGTGCGTTAAGAGATCGCGAAATGCTCCGTTCAGCCAATCTACCACACTAACTCCGGAGGCAGGTTTGCGAATTCGTAATGATATTTCACGCCCCCGTATTTTAAACCGTTTAAAATATCGTGTATAATCGCTGATGATTTCAAAATGTTTTCCCGGCGGGTGTATTTCTTCGAGCGGTCCACTCCTTGGTATACGTCGTTGTCTGCCGGCTCCCCTCTGCACCTCTGGAAAAAGGGTCTCGTATTAGATTCTAGAACAGTTTAATACGGAAACTATTGAATTTTTATCTATATTGGTACCTCTCACGAGCCATAGTACTGCTTAAACAGACCGATATCACCAGTCAAACAAAGATGCCGACGATTACCCTGTTACAGAAGGACTCTCTTACTTACTTGCCTGCTTACTAACTTTTTTCATACGTAAGAAAAATTGTTTACCTGAGTCGTCATCAGTTACGAGCATTTGAAACCAGTGATCCGCTCTTTGGAATCGCTCATTTATCTCGTCTTCCTGCTCATTCTCTACAACGAGAGGCCTATCATCAGCGCGTGGAAAAGCTATTTCCTCGTTTTCGATAGGATATTCCCACAACTGATTTTCACGATGATCAAAAACATCAGCGTCGGAATCCTCTAACGTTGATGAGATATCATCAGCGACGAATGTTGAGATTGCACGCCGCCCTGAGTTGCACAGACCCGATGGGCCCGGTACGGCGTCATCTTGTGCAACCTCCCGACCTAGGAGCTCTGAATAAATTTATCATTTAAAACCGAAACCACACCAAAATTGTTCGGCACCTTAATTTTAACTTACGTTCGAAACTTGACGCGTTAGTCCATATTTCTGAAGGATGGTCGATACTTGAAACAGTGCTCATTGGCTGCCCGCCATTTTCCTCATTGTATGATGGGTGTTGGTTCATTACGCTCCTCCGCTGGCATGACGCTTCTGCTAATTCGGCAGCACAAGCCCCCTCTATAAGAACCGCTTCTTCATCCGGCGATGCATCCAGGAACTGTCGATATACTATGAGTATGCAAACATTAAAATAAAAGTATTGCAATCAGCTCATTTTCCCATAATTTTCAGCTCATTCGCATTATTTTTCCGATAATAATGTAAAGAGAGAAAAAAGAGAGAGAGAGATCTCTATATTGATTTAACGCGAGATACAGAGAAAGAGGCGTCTGAATACTTTTTCAATATACCCTATTGAAATTTTGTAAAATATGTTTTCTAATGGAAAAAGAGATAGAGCGCGCCAAACCATACGAAGCACGGCACAAAGAGTAGAGCTCGATAAATAAGACTTGCCCGTTTCAACATATTATAGAGTCGCGAAAATATTTTGTACCTCTATAACGAAAGAGAGAAAGAGAGCATTAACAGCATCTTAATGAAAAAGCGAGAGAGAGAGAGAGAGAGAGAGAGAGAGAGAGAGAGCGCGGGCTCACGCGAAGCATGGCACAAAGAGTAGAGCTCGATAAATAAGGCTTGCGCGTGCTAACATAATATATAGATACAGGGGGGCCACACGAAGCATGGCACAAAGAGTAGAGCTCGATAAATAAGGCTTGCCCGTGCTAACATAATATAGAGACAGGGACCACACGAAGCATGGCACAAAGAGCAGAGCTCGATAAATAAGATTTACCCCTGCTAGCGTGCTGATAGAGCCGTGAAAATATTTTTCAATACAATTTAAGTATTAAACTCTATGTCGATTCAATGAGAGAGAGAGAGAGAGAGAGAGACGGTAGAGATTGATGAATAAGAATGCTTTTAAATATACCCTATTGAAACTCGTAAAGTACCGCGAAAATATTTTTTCAATACAATTTAAGTATTAAAATTCATACACGATTATTTTTATGATAGTACTTACTTCTGATTTCATCGACAATGCCCCGGACACACGGCACTTTTTCCAGTCCTCGACGCTGCAACTCTTCAAACACACACACCAGCACTTGTTGACCATTTAGCAGACCTCTGTTATAAGCTGTCACTATGGCTCTCAAGGGCGCCCACCATATAATATATTTTAGGCGGCTAATGAGTCTATTTCCTGATAACCGATTTAACTCATTGCACCATCGATCATTACACCGACGACGAAGCTGGGAGCTATGTGATATAGCTAAACGCAAAAGATTTAAAATACATTCACGAAGGGCTCGATCTGTCATGATTGATTTCGATGTGTGATAACGCCCCTCTGAATTGAGACTGAATAATATTGTACCTTGTTCTATCCATATAAATATCTAATACGATGCTTCTGAGCGAGTTTACTCATTTCACTTAAACTGCAACGATATCAAAAAGCGAGACCTCATCGCGGAGCAAAAACATGCATGATGATGTATCAAGATATCAATATCTCAGCGCATATGCATATAATCGTTCCAAACGCTCTTATTGTTTCCATGTAACATCATATTGCGAGACTCTGATCAAATTTTCTAAATAGTGCCATCTTCAAAAGCGCAACGAGCTGGAGAGCACATAGCCTTGATGCGCTTTTTAAATATTTAATATGCATTTTTTTTAAATATACTTTGAATAATTTTTTCGAAAAATAATTTTCGTTCAATAAAGAAAATATTTTTAAGTTGAGAGAAAATTTTCGATTTATAAAAATATGCTTTTAAAAAGACGAAAAATATTTAACCAAAATTAAATACATAAACATGATGTGTAATCAGCGGTAAATATTGGCGCGACAATTTTCATAAGTCTTAAGGGGCCTTGAGGATAAAATATATATTAAATTATAGTACTAAGGAACATTAAACGAGCGGAGAAGAGATTCGTAGCATTGAGCGAAGACGGCATGTAACAGGCTGATACTCTGCTGATGATGCATTTCGGGCACCTCGAGAAATCGAGAGATCACGTAGTGTTATACACGAATACTCGGTATACATGAAAATAAAAATATAGAGATACAGAGAGAGAGAGAGAGAGAGAGAGCGAGAGCTGGCTAGCGAATACCCGCACAAAGAGGAGAGCTCGATAGCTATTGCTCGTGCTCTCTGCCGTAGCTCTCTCTCTCTGCCAAGGATCGAGCCCACATCTCGGCACTTTTTTAATTTTTTTTTTTTAAATAATTTTCGCTCGATAATGAAAATGTTTTCAAAGCAAGAGAGATTTTTGTTGATTTATAAATTTAAATTTTCATAGAAAACATAAAAATAAAAATATAGAGATACAGAGAGAGAGAGAGAGAGAGAGAGAGAGAGAGAAGGCGAGAGCTGGCTAGCGAATACCCGCACAAAGAGGAGAGCTCGATAGCTATTGCTCGTGCTCTCTGCCGTAGCTCTCTCTCTCTGCCAAGGATCGAGCCCACATCTCGGCACTTTTTTAATTTTTTTTTTTTTTTAATAATTTTCGCTCGATAATGAAAATGTTTTCAAAGCAAGAGAGATTTTTTTTTTTGATTTATAAATTCAAATTTTCATAGAAAAAACATAAAAATATACAGTTACAGAAAGAGAGAGAGAGAGAGAGAGATGATTTTGATACTCTGTTTTCGTCAAAACAAAGTAAACCTTGGCGCTCGCAGATTAGCTGACGCTCTCTGCTTCGAAGAATATGTCTTATGAAGATGGCCTCTAAATTTTATAAAATATTACTTTGAAGTATGTGTTGCACTTTGGAAGAAAGACTCATATGTGTGTGTGCATTGAAACACAGGGACTTGCGTCTTATAAAACTGCGGGATAAAACATGCTATAGACGAAACAGATAGCCATGGTCTGCGAGCTGCTTATGCCTATATTAATTGCAAAGGGGCCGTTTACCCGGAGCACGTACAGCTGACCATGCGTTTTTTGAAGATCACACATTTAATATAGTCGTAGCATCCTCGATGCTGTGTGCATATAGTACGCGGACTTCAGTCACTATTCAGCACGCGAGCACGACTGTTCAAAAAAATAAAAATAAAAAATGTATCCAAAATACAGCGCGGACACGCCGTCGGGATATTTTTGGTGCCGAGTGTTGGAGGTGGTGTGTGCTCAGTTTATTATAATACGTACGGAGGCAACGGAGTGCGCACATGAGGAGCTATCCATTATGCTCCATGACTTTTACGTGACCCGCCGTGAAGGGGTGCGAATGGTGCTCGAGGACCTGTTGGAGGGGGCATCGTGTGTTGTGCTGTGCGGCTTGGGGGCATATCGGGGGGAAATTGTCTACGTCGATGATAGTGGCTGCGCTGAGGTGTTCCTCGTTGATGAGGGGCGCAGCGACTATTTTGAGACGTCGTCAATATATGAGGCGGAAGCCTTATTTCAAGTGCTTCCAGGGCTGTGCTTCGAATGTAGCATGATAGGTTTAGAATGCGTGAGCGATGATAGTGGGGCCACTGCCCTTTTAAAGGATATTTGCCTCAGCGAGCCCCTCTTCAGGTGCCACGTGGTGTCCCGCAGTCGCGGCGTTCCTTGCGTACGGCTGTGGGACACCGATCGTCGGGATGTGGGGGGTATGCTCGTGGATGCCCTCGGGGAAGACATTTTTTACCCGTACGATCACGGGCTCCCTGATGAAGGGTTGGTTGAGGAGGAGGAAGAGGGTGATGGCGTGTAGTGCGTGCGCGTGTGTGTGTGTGTGTGTGTGTGTGTGTGTGTGTGTGTGTGTGTGTGTGTGTGTGTGTGTGTGTGTGTGTGTGTGTGTGTGTGTGTGTGAAAAACATTTGTGTGTGTGTGTGTGTGTGTGTGTGTATGTGTGTGTGTGTGTGTGTGTGTGTGTGTGTGTGTGTGTGCGCGTGTGCCCCCTCAACCATCGTCGGTAGGACCTCAAGCAGCCGGACACGTGAGTTTAAAAGTCTTATTATATTATTATTATATTTTGTATTATTATTATTATTTGAATAATAATAATAATAATAATCGGTCCGCTCTGGCTAGCCCGCAGAACGCTCCCCCCACCACCTCGACCCATCACGACCCCACCACGCTCGGAAAGAGGCTCCGACGTGGGGGAAAGTGGAGGGGATAGGAGTGGGGATAGGAGTGGGGGTCGCCAGAGTGGGCCACATACTACTAATGTATGTATAAACACACACACACATCCACACACACCGCCTGGACGGGCGCGACAAATTATATATTGTCACGCCGATTTTGAGGGGGGGGGGGGGGGGGGGGGGGGGGGAATAGAATAAGGGAAACACAAAATCGGGTTAACACGAAAAGTATAAACGCTATTTATTCCTTGAAGAAAAACATTAAAAAGAATATATTACAAAAAAAAGGAAACTCGGAAAAGAAAAAAAAAAATAATAATGATAATAATGGTTCGGTTGGGCGCCCGTTATTTTTCGGCATAACTGCCTTTTCGCCTCTAAATATACTCTGATAATTTCTTAGAATTATCACGCTGAACAAAACAAAGTATAATATACGGGCTAGCTCATATATAACCGGGGAATACTCTCAGGGGGGTGGGGGGACAGTCCGTTTTTCGGCCTCTTAGTTATTACCACGATCGTTTCTCAATGGCAGGCTAGTTTTGGTTATTTTCAGCACGGAATTAATCGGGGTTGAATTTATTGAGAAAACGCAAAAAAAAATGATCGGGTTTATTGGGGAGACGCAAAAAAAAAGAAACGAATAAATTTGGGGCTGGCTCTAATTAATTTACACCACCACACTGCAGGGCTCGATACACTTCGAGGGGGTATACGCACGCAAGTCTATCCGGGATAAAATGGCGTCCGCCTCGTGGCCGGTACGCGATTACAATTTAGGAAAAATTTCGCCAAACTCGAAAATGAAAATTCCTTTACTCACTCTATATCCTTTTCTTAGCTTCTTTTCCGTCTCTTTAGTCCTTTCTCCTTCCTTCTTACTCTGACTTCTCTGTCGCCTGTTTCTTTCTCTCTTTATCTCTCACCCCTGTTCGTGTCTCACTTTTAAAAAAAACTTTATACAAAGAAAAAAAACTCAAAATGTAATACACACAAAAAAAAAGGAAAAGAAAGACAACTCGATATAATATCAAAAGAAAACTCAAGATTAAACTCAAAACTCTCTATAAACTTTTCAAATTCTTTTCACTTTCTCCTTTTCTCTCTCTTACACTCTCTGGATTCTATATAATTTCTCTGTACTCTATTCTCTATCTATGCTCTCGCTCTCTATCCACGCTACGCTCGAAGTGAGAAGGCATTTCTTCTCACTCGACACGAGGCTCGATAAGGGAAGTCAAAGGGCAAGGAAGGGGTTACAGGACTGACGCATTTCCGATGGGTAGCCATTCATCGATCGTCTTCATTGATTTGCGCATTCGAAGTGGTACCTGTCCTGGAAAGCAATTGTTGATTGGCCGGGAATACTGTGGCACACGTGGGGACATCTCTCGCACGTGGGAATTCTCACGGGTCGATATCATCAATCTATACCGCACGCTGCTGCCCTCATTAGCATAGAGAGGGTACTCTCTTGCCCCACTCTCTCGCTGCGCGTGCTCTGGAATTTGTCCCTTATCGACACGGCAGACGAGTAGAGTGGGCTATTGCCGCGCTCACGAACTGTCTCCTTTTGGTGGCAAATTTAAGCCATATAATTGTCGTGAGCGCGGGATGTTCTCTTGTGACCCTCTCTAGCTGGCAGTGCAGCGTGGGTTTTCTCCTCAGGGATGCTGTTGGTGGTGCGCCTCCCCAGGTCTTGCTGATCTTCTTGCTGGGCTTCTTGCTGGGGATACGTCAGGGGGTGTGGGGAGGGGAAAAAGGCATTTCGCTGGGAAATCGTATGGGTTTTCAGGGGTATACAGGGAATAATTTTGGGTTTTCTTGGGAATTTTTGGGGAAGGCCTTTTCGGTGTCTCTGGGTATCGTGGCGGGTAATTCTATTAATTTACAATTACTATTTACATTATATTACATTTTGTTACATGACGTTCCTTAAATTCTAATATTTACATTTCGCTGGGTTAAGTGTGGTGGCGGACCTCGAGCGCGGGGATTCGGTTAACTATTCTAAAAAACTCTATTTTTCGGGCCTCCTTGTGACGCCACGTCACAACTTCCCCCCTGCTTAGAGGGGAAGTTCGCCTCACGAACTTTCACTCGAATTTTGTTCATTCACACTTCACTCAAAACTCTCTTACTCAGTCATTAGGGGTAGCCGGAATCTCCAGTCCCGAGCATGTCGAGTAACATGGTGAGTGGACGGGGGACGTCCGTCTACTCCCTCTCGGTGCTCGTTTGGGCGTCGGGAGTTTCTGACTGCTCTCTCGCTTGGACTTTAATCTTACCGACTCGATACTCTAGCTATCCCATGGCAGCTATCATAGGCTTTTCATAGAGGGATAGGAAAGGTCAAGGAAGACAAATGCTCTACAATTCGTGGGGGAAGCGTTGGGGGTTTCAAGAGTGACGGGGGTAGGAAACATGATTTTTAGGAAGGCAGAATGCTACTTGTGGTTCTTTTAGGGAGGCTTTGGGGGAGATGGGTGGGTTTTTCCCCTTTTTTACTCACTATTGACTGGCCCTATCAGCGCTCATGGGTTTTGGGGGTCTCCAAGTTAAGAAGGGGCTCAACTTCAAAGGGTCAATTCTCAGAGTTACTCGATTTGGTGTCTCAATAGCATCCATCTGTGGGGTTTCTCTGGTCACTTCCACGGGTGGTGCTTTTCTCTCAACTGTCTCGATTTGGGGAACTCCAAAAAAAAATTCGATTTGGGAATCAAAAAAAAAAAATTTTGTGGCATGTTTCGGTGGGGTTTCGTTGGTCGCTTCCACCGATAATGCACTTTACTCAACTGTCCCAATTTGGGAAACTCCAAAATTTTCTCCATTTGGGGAACTCAAAAACTCTCTATTTGGGAAACTCAAAAAATTCTCCATTTGGGAAACTCAAAACTGTCTATTTGGGGAACTCACGAATTGTCTCGATTTGGGGAAACTCCAAAATTTTCTCCATTTGGGAAACTCAAAAATTCTCTCGATTTGGGGAAACTCCAAAATTTTCTCCATTTGGAAAACTCAAAAATTCTCTCGATTTGGGGAAACTCCAAAATTTTCTCCATTTGGGAAACTCACGAATTGTCTCGCTTTGGGGAAACTCCAAAATAACTGTAGTACATATGTATAAATGTATATATATATCGCTTCTCGACCCGTCGTTGAGCGTGCAGAGAACGCTATATGTGTGAGGGGCACATAGATATATATCAACACGGTATATACACTACTATATACTCACGCACACCCCACAAGTAGTTTTATATACCATGCTTACGCCAGCATGGAGCTCGAAAGAACACCGCACAAAGAGGAGACGCCGAGAGCCCTGTCGCGTCTCCTCTTTGTTCGGTGCTTCTTACACTCTCCGCGGCATCGCTATCCTCGGCTTCTCCTCTTTGTGCTGTGTTTCTTCCTACGGATTCACTTCAGCGCGGCTAAAGAAGTTTTACTTCAAAAATAACCAAAATATAATCCTAAATTCAGAAGCTGTAATTGTAATAATTGGCGCGTATATACACATGTGCAGATATACTATATACTGCAGGCCGCCTGTACAGGCAACGCTTGTGCGTAATTGAGCATTATACATATGCTTAACGGATACCGGCGCAAAAAGCATTGCGAGCTCGAGCTGCAGCCGTGCAAAAAATGCTGACGACAGTATTTACTATGAGATATCCAAGAAATTAATATGGGCACGTGCAATTTTGCTGATGCTGCTATTCGACCGATCATTGCATCTCGACGATGGCAGAGCAAAGAATCAGCCTCAGTATTCTCTTGCCGCCTTAACGCGCCACATCAAATTTTAATCGCGCGTTAAAAGAAAAAGAAAAAATGGAAATTGCTGTAAAATCTCTCGATCTTGCGTGGTTCGGGGACGAGGACGTGCCGGTCGAGATTATCAACGCCGACAGCCCGACGAATATGTGGCTGCGTCCGACGGTATTAAAACAGCACCACATTGACAACACGGTGTCAATGATAGAATACTATATCGACAATAATAGTGGTACGCTCCTTGGCGATGAAGAGCTCGCTGCCGGGGCGTTTTGCGCGGTTCGTTCCAGTGCGACCGTTCGGCGATGCCGAATTATCGAAATGGATAACACGGGCTACGCCGAGATTTGGCTGCTTGACGACGGCTGCTCGGCTTTTTGCGATAGATCGCAGATTTATCAGCTCGAGGAGTGTTTTTGCCGAACAACTATCAGCGCAATTCACTGTGGTTTATGGGCCGTGCAGCCGGTCGACGTTGAATGGTCGTGCTCGGCACAGAGATACGTGAGTGATGTAACACTGGGTGTTATCGCCACAGCTCACATCTCGATGAAAGTGCTGGAAAATAGCTCGCTCTGGGTACGGCTCAATATCCGGGGGGCCGATCTCGGCAGCGAGCTCATTGCAGAGGGGCATGCGCTTCCGGAGCGCCAACGACTGCGCGCTGTTTAAACTAGTGAAAAAGATTTGTGTGTGTGTGTGTGTGTGCGTGCGTGCGTGCGTGCGTGCGTGCGTGCGTGCGTGCGTGCGTGCGTGCGTGCGTGCGTGCGTGCGTGCGTGCGTGCGTGCGTGCGTGCGTGCGTGCGTGCGTGCGTGCGTGCGTGCGTGTGTGTGTGTGTGTGTGTGTGTGTGTGTGTGTGTGTGTGTGTGTGTGTGCTATTTATAAGAGAAAAACATTTTCCGCTGGCAGGACGAGCAGCAGCAGCAGCAACAGGTAAAATTAATTTTTATAAATTAAATAATATTAATAATAACACACGGTGCGCTATGGCGACACCTCACCACCTACCCCCACTCCTACCCCCACTCGCCGTGGACCGATGACCAATCACGAAGAGCGCGGGTAGAAGTGGGGCCACTTGCCCCCACTCCCACCCACACTCAACACGGTCCGACCAGACCCGAAGAGTGGGGATAGGAGTGGGGGTCGCCATAGCGCACCGTATACTACTTATGTGGATTTGTGTGGATGTGTGTATGTAGGGGGTGTCTGGGCGTGTGTGAACATGCACAATGTATGTATAAATACACACATACACACACACACACATTAGTTGATTTACATATATGTGTATATATATAATTTAGTGCGCGAGCCAGGCGGGGAGTGCATGTGTGTATGTGTGTTTTTGTACGTACTGTGTGGGTTCATATAAATCTGCATACAATGTATACATTTCCGCGTATCGGAATATACGGAATATACGCGTATCGCATATATGAGATAAAGTGAAAACACGAATTGTTGTCTAAGGACGATTTGCAGAAAGAAAATAGTCGAATAAACTGATTGTAATCAATTTTATTATAATAATTGTCCGCAATTGCTGGCATAATTATTATTTAAATTATTTGCAAATGTAATTTTTTTAATACTTAATTTTATATAAATAACAAAATAACAGTAATTAGTTTAATTACAAACTAAAAAATGTTTGTTGATAAATTATTTATTTAATATTTATCTATTATTCAATCTAAACAAAGTTAATCTATAATTTAAATTTTATATTATTGTAGCCACCATTGCATCATAAGCCCTGAAATCTAAATAAATTAAAAGTATTACCATTATTCTAAGAAATAAGACAATCTACAATATTTGACTGATATTATTTTTAATTATTATTATCATGTAAATAAAATAAATAATTAATCTATCATTTCAAAATATTTGATCGACGATAATTATACAATTATCTTGCGATTTTCGCCATTCCTGTAAAGCAGAAAAAAAGTCTGATAATGAGCTTCAGGTGCCAGATGGGTATGAGGAAGGTATATGTAAAGTATATCCAGAGGATGCATTATCTCGGATACCTAAAACACCTTGACTTTACATATCAAATGAAAATGACTAAGAGACATGGGCTACTGCGGCGGTCTCTCTCGCTCTCTCTCCCTCTCTTTCGCTCTGTGGCAAAACGCCTGGGAGAAGGAAACACTTGGCTCTTTCCACTATTACTGTATACTACAGTACGAAGAAGACGCCGCTAGCGCTCAAGTATACATGATTTGTTAGCGGAATGCTCGCGAGCCAAATTTTGGCTATACTTATCGGCCACGGCTTGTATGCAGGTAATCTTAACACAAAAATTTTCGTGCAAATAACATTGCCGAAGTTTTGCACCTACAACAATGTACAAGTACTCCGTGTGTAAGTTTTTTATTACTGCATAGAGTGATATTAAGGATTTTTTGAATAAATAGCTTTGAAGGTCAGTAAATCCATTTTTATTTTATAGATAATTGGTGGTAATGCAAACTGCATTGTTTTTTTGGATTTTCAAAATTCTATGGGTATTACCTTATAGGATACTACTAACTCTATTATATACAAAAATTTCCATTTATTTGGTTTGATAGTTCTGCAATGTTATTTGCACGAAAATTTAGGTCTGCTGCGATGGTAAGGAAGAGCTTTCACATCCTCTTAAAATATTCATTTTTCGCTGCGCATTAGGGGCTGAAAAATAGGGGGATAGAAAAGATGAGAAAAAAAAAATTACACGACTAACTTGCACAAGGATAAATGGAGAAGAAATAGGGTTGCGATAATCCACTGACTTATTCGATCTCAACATCATACATTCTCTTTCTCCCCGAATATTAGTTGTACACGTATCTGCAGATGCTGCTTAGTTGACGAGAATGAGGACGTTTATGCCGTTTATTATCTTTGTTTCCTATTTTTCTCACATCACTTTTAACTTATGATATCACTAATCTATTTACGCAATGAAATCTCTTCATAAAAATAATAGTTCTAGAACAATTCAAATGCTCTAATAATAAAACTATGTAACTTCACGGTGAAACGCGACGTCTTACGATCGCATCAATTAGTGATGCAATTGCTTTGTTCCTGTAAACCGTCTGCAGAATGAAATTGATGTTTTCTCTCCATCTCTCTCAATCTGCGGAACTATATTATCACGCCGATTGTCACGGATGGAGGTAAGATGGGGGGGGGGGGATAAATTTTAGAAAAAAATGCACACTAGAAAAATAACAATAATATGAAGGTGTTTATTATAATTTAAAAAAAATGTAGTTTCAATGAATGTGTGCCTGCTGGGCGTGTGTGAACATACACAATGTATGTATAAACACACACACACACACACACACACACACACACACACACACACACACACACACACACACACACACACACACACACACACACACACACACACACACACACACACACACACACACACACACACACACACACACACACACACACACACACACACACACACACACACACACACACACACACACACACACACACACACACACGCACGCACGCACGCACGCACGCACGCACGCACGCACGCACGCACGCACGCACGCACGCACGCACGCACGCACGCACTCACGCACGCACGCACACACACACACACACACAACACACACATACGCACGCACACGGCCATTTTTTCTAAATATGATTTCGCGACTTTTTGGAACATTTTAACATTTTTAACATTTAAACTCGCCATCAAGAACTACAAAATTTTGTTATGTCAATGTGCAGTCTCTTGTGTAGCATCTTTAAGAATTCAAAAATCTGATGGTAAAATTCATAACGCATATTTATTTTTTTCACATTTATTTTTAGTAGGAATATATCTCTGATTGTTACAAACTGTTGGCCTCGCAATATGGCCGCTAAACGTGGACCCCCCTCTGGCATCATGTGATAATTTTGCAATATTATTCAATATTTATTAACATATCATTATATGAGAATAATAGCATAGCTGGAATGTTCTCACCGATCCATACATCTTCACTTTACAATAAAGTATTATGACGATACTAGTGTTATGTCCCGGGGTTCGATAATAACTGTTTTTATTTCCGCGGTGACGCAACGTCGGATTGTTGCTCCATTTTAAACCGGAATGCGCCGAGTGGAGGGGGCGGAGGATTCATTTTTATTATTGAAACTGAGGATAATAATGATCACACAACTATAGATTAATCAGTAAAACTAAAGTGTATTTATTTAGTTAACAATTGCAGTGACTTAGTCAGCCGACCATTGTGGTCGGCTCTCGATAATTACATTTTTATGCGGATTTCAACAATCACGCGAGACTGGAAATTTTGTCAGCTTCGACCATTCTGGTCGAAAGCTGGAAAAAAACTGATTTTAATTTTTGTACAACAGCGCAGTGCGCTGTCGATAAAATTCATAGTTCGTGCCTTGTATCGGACGCTGCACATCCTCGGGATGCGCAGTGTCTTTTGCCTACCGTGAAATCTCAAGCGTCAGTAAAAATTGCAGGTGCCCTTACCGTGAGATCGCAACGGTTCTGAGGCTCGCACGGTGATAACCGGCGAGCCGAAACAAAAATGGAGAAAAATGAAAGTTTAAGCTGAAGAGGAAAAAAGGCAAAACAACGAGTTCGTTGTTTTGCCTTATTATTAATTATAAAATTTTAGAATATTTTTTTTAACGGCATGGATGATGCCAGGACGTAACACTAGAAACAAACCAGATCAATGTACATATGTACGTTGTACAAAATACGATCTTTGCACACATAATATAATATTCCTGCAACGACCTATTCAAATATTTGGTTGAAACGATTATTTAGTATCTTGAAGGCCAGGATAAGAATTTTCAATTCCATAGTATAGTAACCAAAATAATAAAGAAATGAGTCTGCAGTAACCGAGTATGGAAAATGAAGACTGGAGTGGATGGATACACCCGTGAGTGCCTTCTAAAGTATCGCGCAGTGATCGTTATCGGGGGGTATTGGGGTGAAACCCCCCACCGTGACCCAGAGGGTCTTATTTTTCCTAAAAGTACCAAATCTTAGAAGTATCACCTGCAAACTTCACTTAAAAATATTAAAAATTCATAAAGTTATGATTTTGTCAGTGGAAAAGTTTTTTTTTTGCAATTGACCTTTATGCGATTTTTTTCTAAAGTCATTTGATTTTTTATGTATCACCTTTTGATACATATTCTAGAATACTCAAAATATGTTCCATAATTTTTTGGTCCCGAACGCGAACGGATAATTTTCACACAGCCACCATTTGGAACTCAGCTAGTTAAAATTTACCCACTGTGACGACTGTTGAACTCTACGGAAGTGTGACCACGAAGGATTAAGAAAATCGGAAGAAAATATTTTTTCCATAATTGTATTCCGATATCTCCCCTTATATGAAGGGCATTTTGATTGACAGAGCAATTACGTGTAAGATGCTTTTTTCCCACTGTACTGTTAATCTGCCATTCCAGGGCCCCGAACTAATCTCTCCGCAGCACTTGCAGCATCCTCTGCAGCAATTCTTGATAGTCCCCGCTGAATGCTCCCTTGGTAGGTCGCGTTACGAGCCTGAATTTCGACATTTATACATATATTGTAACGGTACATTTTTTCCCTCTAGCTGATTCTTGGAAAAAAAGCTGCGAAACGCGTGTTTCCGTCCATCGATTAATCGGAGCGAGTACAGGCGCATTGAGTAACGAAACCTTTGATCCTTGGGGGCCAACAATAATTTTATTTATGATGTCTTCCTTTTTTACCATTAATAATTGTCTTTTTTGCTTTATAATAGAATAACACTCTTCTCATTATTTAAATAATAATCTTCTTATCGTAGAATCTTTTCTCTTTTATTAAATAATAATATTTTTGTTTTATCGTAGAATCACACTGTTTTCTTATATTAAATAATAGTCTATTTTTCTTCATAATTAGACAGTAAATAAGAAGACTTATAACTTTTAACTCTTTTGATAGTAGGGGATGAGACGGATACAGTTTACTACGGTGCCGTAGAAGCTGTGGGCAGGGATGAGCGTCGCCCCTCTCGGTTATATAAGGCTTTTTATGGTAGAGGGAGGACAAGATGTATTGAATAAGACTTGTGGGTCGGGGAGATCGCTGGCGTCTCCATCAGTTCTCCGCTACCACAAGGAAAAGATAGGACTTGTGAATCGGGAAGATCACTGGCGTCTCCACCAGTACTCCGCCACCACAAGGGAAAGATAGGAATTCTGGAGTAAATGTTAGGTTAGTCAGAGCTGTTATTCGCTCGAGGAAAGACTGATTCTCTGTGCACCAGCATTCGAATTTATACTCTTTTTGGCTGGAGCTCCTGTCAACCCATAATGCCTTGCGGGTGCCACATCAATCTCCTACTGCGCATGCGTGGCCGAATCTCCCACCCGGGCATGAATCCCCCTTCATACACGCACAGACAATTATCCCCGACTGGTACAGACGTAGAAACGATACCGTCTCAATATAGATATATTGACATTTCACCTTCTATCGTGGACATACATAACTTCAATAAGTTGACAGAACGCTGCTTTCATATAGAAAACATTTTACATAAAATCAGCCGAATAAGGGTGTTTTCCATGTCTCGACTTTTTTCAGATTATTATTGTATCGAGAAGCACTCGAATTCTCGTCGAATCAACCCAGATCGACAAGTTCCACGAAAAAGACGTATATGATGGAAGTATGGTGACATATGCTGCACGTGCTGCACAATTTCGCCATATTTGCGTCATGTACGTCTTTTTCGTGGAGCTTGTGTATCTGGGATTATATTTGATTTTGGGCTGCTCAGTTATTGTAGTTAAAATAAACTAAAATAATTAGCTTAGAACTGTCAAAAAAATAACAGAAGCACATATCTTCAAGAAAATAGTAAGTCGTGACGCCAAAAAACTTGCGGCTTAATAAGTACGATGGTACATGTTCCGCTTACCATGATACTTTGCAGATTAGGTGTGTCCTTTGCAAATTAGGTCTGCCTCGTGCCTAGTGTATATAACAGTGCTATATTAGAATATAACGAAATAGGCCCTGTATGAGAGCAAACGAGAATGACGGAATACTTGGAGACGGTTGTAGAGATATTTTGATGGATTATCGAGATTTTTATGAATTTCCGAGATATTTATGAATTTTCGAGTTTTATAACATCTCGACATCGATAGTCGTTTGGGTCTTCCTTACGTTAGACAAGGATTATCCAATAAATTCATCGAAGACCCTTGGAAAAACTGCTTCATAAGTTTTATGTTGGGCGTACATAGCATTACAATAAATGAAATGAATAAGTAGCCAATAGCGTAGTGGTTAGCGTCGTTGCTTATTACGTACTTAGATAGGTAGGTGGCAGGTTCGAATCCCCCATAGGCAAACAAATTTTCTTCGGGGAAATCATTATAGGACGATTGATCATGTCGAAATATGATTGGTAAATTCAGGCAGTATTATTGTCTAGACCGCTGTCTTGGAAAATTTTGAGGATGGAATAATTTTTAAACTGTTTGAGCTTGCTTTCTGAAATGTTGTGAACATGTTTATTCATCTTTTAAGAATATGTACTGTGGCACGCGGTCAGAAAAATATAGCGTGCTCGCTCGAAGTCCCGCGGCACACTGATTTAGCCTGTAAAAACAATAGTAGTAATAATTAGGTTAAGGATAATTATTCGAATAAGGATCGAGCATGAGGTCAACAATTCCTACTTTTCCTTAAAAGCATACCCGACCTTCCCCAAAAACAACTCCCCTCCCAATTACTCACCTTTTTCTATTATTATTTCCCCTAACCTCACCTGCCACCGAGACTACCGAGCAATGCGACCCATCACTTGAGGATTTTTTCGAGGACGGAGCTGCGGCGAGGCAGCGGGGGGCTGCCTTTGATACTCCACATCATAACCCGTCTGCGACACCAACTTTGGTTTTTTGTCACCACCGTTGGGGAAGAGCTGAGAATACAACAACCAAAAACCATCACTAGCAGACAGCTCGAGACCGTCGGCCACCTTTCGGCTGCCCCTCGTAGGCCGGAGGGTACAATAATTCACCCCAAAGCACCATGAGGGCAGCACCGGCCGGCGATAAATTTCCATCGATAATGAGACCCCTGGAGAGGGCAGCGTTGCGAGATCCAGCGCGCACCCACACAGCAATGCGATGCGGCCCACTCGCTGCACGCTAATCCCCGAGCCTGGCGAGACGAATGCACCAATACGAGACCGCGACCAGACACAAGCCATCAATCAGCGATCACGAGACACAGCCATCGATGGAAACCCAGCTATCGATGAAGACATCATTGCCATCGATATTTCCTCCCCCCCTTCACCTCCCCACGACGAGACAGCCGAGGTGTCGCCATATTGGCGACACTTCGAGCCAGCATACAGTAGCGACTAGGTGTAATTGCGTTTAGAGGAGAAAATTGTAATAGTAAAAGTAGTGATAAGAAGCAGCGAGAAGGCGAAAATTGTACAGAAGTGAGAAGAGAAGGAGAGAAAAGGGATAAAGAAAGACGAGCAAGGAGAAGGAAAGGAAAAGACGAGAAGAAAGGAGAAGGAAAAGTAAGTGCATGCTCAGGTCGATTCGATTCTTTTTTGAGAAAAAGCCGGCAGCACGTGTTGCCGGCGAACATTATTCATTTTTGGGACCCGTCCCCCTTTGCCGTGTATAAAATCCGAAGTGTGCCGCGGTGACCGTTCGCGTTCCCTTTTCCCCTCGTTTTTTTATTAAATCGCGACCCGTTTCCCCTTGCGACATTTTTCCCGTTTTCACCGTGCTTAATTATTAAATAAAATATTATATTCAAGTCAGTGATTCTTATATCTGTCCTCGCAGAGGTAATTATTAAGAGGCCGTTGCGACGGACCATCCCCCCCCCGACCCCTCTCCGCGTCGCAGAGCTAGCCGGTAACTCGGTAAGCCGGTACTCGGCCGGTAAGCCGGTAACTCGAGCAAGAGAGCATGCGTTAGTGTGCGATGGATAGAGCGAGTGAGAGCGACGACTTGAGCGTACGCGGCCATTGGGTGCGTATACCAGGCAGTTATAATAGCTGGCGCCCACAAGCGAGGTTTTTTTTGAAAATTCGAGCGTCCGAACGAGATATCTCGCCGAAAATGTACCCCGTGGCCCCTTTTTAATATTTCCAATAATATAGTAAATGGGGTTGCGCCGACAGAGCGATAGAACCGCGTTGATGCCGAGTGGGATTATTAATTATTGCCCGATTATTGTTCATACTTTTTTGTTTCTTTTTCAATTATATTGGCAATATACCCGGTGACCCCTTAACCGACTATATCACACCTTTTCTTCCCCTTTGCTATTATTAAATTGTTCTTCTTTTTTTTATATCAATGCCGTACAATATTAATAGATTGTTCTGTTTTTTTTGTATCTCTCCGCTGTACAATATTATTAAATTGGTTTTTTTCTTTTTTTTATATGCCCTCGCCTTGCGATAGTATTAAGTACTTTTCTCTTCCTTTGTGAAGATTAACTATCTTTTTGATTATTGTTAACTTCGTTATTTTCACCTATTGTTATCATTTTTGTTAAAGAGTTTTTGGGATAGGTAGGATTAAATTAATTATCACTTGTATATCCTTTATGCTCATTTATTGATATCTTCTTATTCATCCATGTTCACTACGTGGTATTACAATTGTAACTGACTCTGAACCACGCTCTTTGGCTCTCTTTATATACCTTCTTCTTTTCTAGTACCTTCTCTATCTTTCTACATCCATCTATAGTTTCATTCTAGATCTTTCTTTTCTACATCTTTCCACTTACTTATTCTAGATACTTCTTTCCTACTTTACCTACTATCGGTATACAAAGTTTATATTGCATTTCTCAATAATTTTCTTTGCTTTAACCATTTCCGTTATTTTTCGTGAATAAATCTCTTCACGTTATTGTTATTTTTTTTCAGTATTTATTTCCCCCCCCCCCCCCAATTATCCCGCCATCCGAGACAATTGGCGTGATAGTACAAATATGGAAAAAAAAAATAATTATCACGCACTTTTGCACGTTTGTTTACAACGGTGCGCGGAAAACGCCCCCAATTGGCAGCCAGTGTTGTGGACGTTATACACATCTGAAAAAAAACCAAATATATTCTTAATCTGTATGAGTGTTGTGATAGTTGGTACCAGATTCGGCAGAAAACAAAAATTACAAAATGGCGGCATGCTAAACTTCGATTGAAAAATTTGATTGATTGGCAAAATTGATAATCAAAGTTTAGCATGCCGCCATTTTGTAATTTTTTTTTCCTGCCACATCTGGGACCAACTATCACAACACTCATACAGATTAAGAATATATTTGGTTTTTTTCAGATGTGTACACCGTCCACAACACTGGTTGTCAATTGGTGGCGTGTTCCGGGCACCGTTGTAAACAAATGTACTAAAGTGCATGATAATCAATTTTTTTTTCTAAATTTGTACATTTTCTTGAAAGGTCAATAAACATGTTTACAAAATTTCAGAAAGCAAACTCAAACAGTTTAAAATTTATTCCATGCTCAAAATCAAATCCAAAACAGCACTCTAGACACTAATACTGCCTTAATTCCCCGACCGCTATAACTATTTTTTCACTCATTTTTAGTATTATGACTGCGTAGAACAAAAACTCCATGGATCGCCATTGAAAAATCGTCATTCATTTGCCATTGGCATCTTTGTCAATGGCGATGAATGCCGATTTGCCTAAGGAGATTTTCCCCATTGAATTCCCCATTGGAAAATATCAATTTCGTTTCAAATAGGGAATTCAATGCAGAAAAGTGTCATTCGGTAAATAAAAAATAGTTGTTAACATTTTCGTACCGCGTTTAATTCCAATAAATCACGTCTTTTTCAATTTTTCTGTAAAGACAATAGTTTCCGAGCTGCGGCGAATTTCACGAACCACGTTTTTCGCTTCGAGTGGCGGAGCAGTCAGAATATGATTTTTCACTCACTCGGATACAAACGATGAAAACGATGTTCGCTCTCGCCCGCACTCATGGGATTGTAATGACTGGAAGTAACGTGTGGCCAAATATGTTCGTCTTTGTTGCGCGCGCCAGTGACGCTCAGTCAAACTGGTTATTCCTTCAGCTGTGTAATACCAACGAAGATTGAGGTCTATAGAAGCACAAAGCCTATAGCCCGCTTGGTTCCAATTTTTTAGTGAGTCAAACATACGCTAGGAGGCTCTAGTGTCGACCGATCGATATGCTCCGCCTTCTAGCTTCGATGCTCGCAGCCATCTGGCTGCGGTGGGGTCACGTAGCTTCCCCTGACTTCCCTCTCTGTAGCTTCCCCTACCGTCCCTCATTCTGCACCGCTCGACGACGCGCGGCGGCGGACTTATTTTTACGAACAATGACTACATCCACACGACGAGCTTTATTCCAATTTTACTAACATCGATGTACTAAAATAAAAAAGTGTAAATAGTGTATTATACTCGAATTAACAACGTACGTGTAAACCAGAGTAAATTATTGAAAACCAAACCCAAACCTAAGAACACCTAATCCAAGCGGGTACACAACATAAATATTACAATGCTCATTCAATATTTAATCAGTTACGCTAGCGTAGTTGGTAGAGCGACAAGATACGAGTCGGACTGCGCAAGATCGAGACACGGATTTTTTTTTTTTTTTTTTTTCGTCCTGATTGTTTTTCAGCCAACGATTTCACATATTCACTAATTTTCATGCACTTTTTACATTGAACATAGACATTTTTGTGTGAAATATGGAATTTTTATTTCCGTTTTATAACATTATAGAAATAAATGTATCTAGGAAGAAAATACAATGCGTGGAATGTTTTGTTGTTTCATTAAACAACGACCGCCAAATATTGCTCAGATAGAAAAATAATATTATGATGAGCTTGCAGGGATTACAATTTAGGTTATTATTTTCAGTTCTTTTGAGTACTTTGAAATAAGATAAAAATCTTGAGAAAAGTAACCGTATTGAAGATGACTTCAATTTTAAATAATAATACCAAAATTTTATCGTCAAATTAGTTTTAAAAAATTATTTCAATATATTTGCCGGAAACAAATATTTTTTTACTCACCACATGGATTCCCTGATTTTTCTGAATACATTCGATGTTTTTCTCAATTTTGAAATTTTCATATTCAAAAATGGAAAAATTGATGCAACGTTGCAAATTTCGGATATGATTCCATAGAGAAATTTCATATTACACATTTTAATTTTCAAGATCACTGATTAAGCAATCATTTAAATGCAGTCTGTTATAATACGCAAAAACTGATATTTCGAAATTGAGAGAAAATTCTCAAAAAATCAATGTATTCGGAAAAATCAGGGAATGTCTTTCGTAAGTGAAAAAATAATGTTTTGGTCAATTTGTTGAATAAATTCTTTTTAACCAATTTTTTAATAACTTTTTGGTCTTATTACTATTAAAAATTAATATTATCATTATTTGCAATGAGGCTAGTCTAAGACACAGCGCGTGCAATTAAGAAAAGAATGAAAGACTTAAGACAGTATCAAGTGCGTTTGTAACTTATTAATATCGCGAATCATGCAATGATGTCTTTATTGACAAAATTCTACCGATGTATCGGACAAAACGTCTATTTCAGACCGGCAAAACAAGAATCTGAGGACTTTAAACACATACACGTGGGGAGTTCATCAGCCCCTACTCGCAGAGCGAGAGAGATCGCATCATCGAGCTAATCGTGAATGCGCGAGAGATAGCGCCGTCAAGCTGATCGCGATTGCGAGAGATAGCGATAGTCCAATATCATCATTACATCTCAGTACGAGCAGGGGCCAACGCGTGACCTGCTCGTATTAACATGTTGCTCTCTCTCTTATAAAAACTTTTTTCGCTGATTTTTTATATTTTATTTATTGTGTATATCGCAAATTGCATAATTGCAAAAAAAAAAAGTCATGAAGCCGGGGATTGAACTACCGACCTAGTACATACAGAAGCAGCGCCGTACCAATTAACCCAACTTGGATACGTATACTGTTATTTTCTTTTTAAGTATAAAAATCGTGTCCCCGCTCGGATTTCGATTTCATTAGATTTACGTGGTTGGGTTAATTAACTCCTAGTTTACGTAAATATAAAGAAATAATTGAAAAAATAAGTTTGTCTCGACGTAGAGGTCATTAAAATGCAAAAGTATTTGCAATGAATAGCTCTATCTTCGTCGGCATCAGCAATGTACACCCAAACCCCCACTTTACGTCCGTATCGCTCATGTGCAAGAGAGCGCACCCATCACCCCAGCTGCGAGTGCGAGTGAAATAGCATCATCAACCCGACTTAGTAGGGAGCCAACGCAGTTATACAGCCGCTCAAGTGTGTTAGTTCTGTACGTGAGCGCACACATGTAAACTCGACGCTAGCGACATCTTACCGTTGGGGTGATAGCTTGTCCTAGCACCCATTAATTCACCAAAAAACCATTCATTGATTATTATCAATGAATGGTTTTTAAAAGTTTCAACAATAATTGAAATTGTCATGAAAATTATTAAATTAGGAACACAGCAAAACTACAATAAATCAAATAATCAACAAGTTGATTTTTATTTACCTTTGTTTCATATTATCCCAGCAATTCTTGAGTTGTTTCGTCATGCGAGGGGTGCAGCCTTCGGTTACGTATATCTTTGCCACGCGTTACCAGGCCGCAGCTTTTTGGTTGAGATCTGTTGCCCCAGTTTTTTTATTTTCTATGGCTTTTTCATCAAAAACCAACTGAGTAAAAAGTAATTTTTCTCGCTCAGTATAATGGATATTTTTCCCATTATCCATAATTGCACTTTCCAAAGTAACCTCTCTAATACACAATACACAGGCTCATGATACAAATCTCGTCAAAAACAGAAGTGTCAAGCTAGTCCGAGATCGCATAAATTTAGTAATTCACGATGCTGCCTTCGGAGGTCGCTAAACGTCCCTAGTATACGTCTTCCTATTTGAAGGAAGCGTTGAGGCTTGACTATGAAATGAGGCAGCCTTGGAGATTTAAGGAACCCTCCACGGAGGATTCCTCAACCCTCGAGATTTCTACGGACTATGAATACGGGTGTATATGTATCCAAGTTGGGATAATGGGTACGGCGCTGCTTCTGTATGTGCTACGTCGGTAGTTCAATCCCCGGCTTCGTTATTATTATTTTTTTTTGCAATTACGTAATTTGCGATATACACAATAAATAAAATATAAAAAATCATCGAAAAAAGTTTTTATAAGAAAGAGAGCAACATGTTAATACGAGCAGGTCTGGAATAGACGTTTTGTCCGATACATCGGTAGAATTTTGTCAATAAAGACATCGTTGCATGATTCGCGATATTAATAAGTTACAAACGCACTTCATACTGTCTTAAGTCTTTCATTCTTTTCTTAATTGCACGCGCTGTGTCTTTATTGTATAATTCAATACGGTTACTTTCCTCAAGATTTATATCTTATTTCAAAGTACTCAAAAGAACTGAAAATAACAACATAAATTGTAATCCCTGCAAGCTCGCCATAATATTATTTTTCTATCTTGAGCAATATCTGGCAGTCGTTGTTTAATCAAACAACAAATCATGCCACATTGTATTTTCTTCCTAGAGTAGAGTACTGTACCCATACGCCAACCCCTTATACATGGGGCTCGGAAGTGCGGGGTCGCCCGGGTCAAGCGTGTTATACGCCTATCCCTTATACACGGGGTGTCCCCCTCAGGTATATTTCGGGGCCTGGAGGTGTTTTAGGGAGGGGGTAAATTCCGGTGCGGTGAAGCTGACTCCGTGGAGGAGTCATTTTCACGAGGGCCCGTTGTGGCCGCCGTCCCCGACCACCACCCAGCAAATTTTTCGGGTATAATAGCTGAGGGTTGATATTGTGTGTGCGAGAAAGGTTTTCCCGGGGGGTAGCCACCTGGCGATATGTTTTGGAAGGTTAAGGGGAGGTGGGTGGTGTAGGTGGTTGAGATAGGGATCGTGGGAGGAGAGGAGGGGTTAGTGGTGGAGATTTCACACCTGTCTCTCTCTCTGAAGGGGCCCCATCGTGAGGAGCTGCGTAGGGGGAAGGTATCAGGGTTGTAGGATGGCGAGAGAGTGTTGAGATGTCCTGTAGGATAATAAAAAGGCAGGTAGCTCTGGTGTAGCTGCGGAAGGCTAAATATTTTGAAAAGTACTTACTATGAGAAATTGAAAAATCCCCGATGACTGCAGGAAAGGCGAAATACCAGCGATGAGACCTCCGCGACGCTTATGCTATCCTGGTATACGCAGAAGTATACCAGGGTTATTGAAAAAATAATTTTCGGGGAAAGGAGAGGGGTTTGTTGGACGCATTCATAAATAATTTGTCAGACATTTTTGTGTGTATAAAGTATAAAAATTTATTCATAAACTCGGAATACACTTGTAGCCCAAGCTATGGGCTACCTCAGCTCATCGTGGGTGCACGGGTAACTAGGATATCCCGTGCACTTGCAGAAGTCAGCGATGTTTTGAGCCGAGCTGTGGAAAGGGCACCCGTATTTACGTCCTCGTACGATGGCGTCGACGTAAATACGGATGCTTGTTCTGTAGCCACATCATCATGGAGCTGCGTCGATGTGCCCAGTGCTGGCCATTCCTCGAAGCTGGCGTTCGAGTGTTCGCCAGATGCTGATGGCCCCGATTTGAAACCGCTGTCAAGGCTCTCCATACGCGGACTTTCAATTAGAGTAAAAGTCTCGTCGAAGAGCCCTGGCTCGATGTCCATCGCACCAGCCTCGAGGAGGACAGAATCATCGGGCAATCCCAAAGATACTGTATCTGTAACACCAAACAATACAAATAAAATACATGTACGGGCGTACAAAAATATTTCTGATTACACAAAATAAAATACTTACATAGAGGTGTCGACGTCACAGCCAAATAATCCTGGTGCAAGTGTCGCACGGCAGCTTACTTTTGATGGCCGCGTGCGACAATGATACCCCAGGCCATCTCAAGATATGTCCGATTCCGACGGAAAACGTCAGCAGTGTTCATCACGCCGATATTGCGTGATGACACATCATTTAATAAATTAAATATGGCCTGGTTAATATCCGGTACGTAGTGAACGTATCGTTGGCCGTTTCCTCATGTATAGGGCCAGTACTGCTGACCCTCCATCCCCGTATATCATAAAATACTCCAGTACTCGCATGAACACACCGAATGTCTGGCCGTTACTATTTTTCTCCATTTTGGGGTTTGAGTTGATTACTGGAGAGGTGTTGGCTGGTGAAATGTTCACGGCAAACTGTTGAGACGTGACAGCATCCTCACGCAGCAAAACTGTTTTTCTTTTAACTACCCCCGGAAAAAGTTTGACACCCCCACCACTACTATTGTGAACTGTTTTTCTTTTAACTACCCCCTCCACTACTCTTGCTGTGTTTTTCTGCTCATAGACAATTTTCACCTCCTTGAGAATATACTGACCGGCGATATAGTATATAGACCCTTGAAGACAAAGAATCTTCGGATAGTACGTACGTACATAAGAAATAATTGGAATATAAAGTATATAGTAATGTAGAACACTCGCGCCCGCAACCCCAACCAAAATATGCAATGTCACATATCGTGTAAACACATTTCCTGTTCTCGTATTGAAATGGCATTAAATATATGCTCGAGATCAACTGATAGCAGTTCATAACAGATCATTCGCCGTTTATCATACTCGCGCATTTCATCCTCATCTACTGATGAGGATGAAATGCGCGAGTATGATAAACGGCGAATGATCTGTTATGAAGCACATTTCTTTCAAAAATCTTTTATGCAAACGAAATTGTTCATCATTTACTTTTTGAAAACCTGCTTTTCGTATGGCTTTCCGTGTTATCGGGCCCCAATCTTGACGGATTGACTCCATACTAATTTCCTCTATGAGTAGAGCTCTACACTTATTTGTGAGTATTTCATGATCCCGAGCGATTATTACTCTTTCATCAACGCATGGTGCGACCGATCGTAATCCATAGTAGCTTGTTTTCTGCATGATGAGAGAAGGCGCGGTCAGCTTTTGTTTTTTAGAGTTGAATGCATCATTTCGTCGGAGCTCACTAGGGTTAGATGGTTTTAAGAATTCTAAAGCAACAGCTTTCTCGTTAAACACTGTTGTAAAAGATATCTTCTGTCTACCAATAGGATTCAGACCTTGCGGGAATTTTTTTTCTATTTGTGTAGGGTCCTCGAACCATGGTGTAATAATAGTCATACGCTCACGTAGTTCATACCACACATTAGGCGATAGAGTAATGCCACCGCCATACTGGTTTGTGAATTTTATCACAGTTACCAAGGGCTCGCCATTTACAGACTCTAAGCCAACAGTTATCTTTTTGCTCGATCATTTATTTAAATTGTAGGTCGTTGCTAGTAGTAAAGCATTGTTAGGGGCGTAGTAATTAGTAGCGTGTTCACTAGAAACCCCGTTGCTCGAGACTTTCTGCGTATTTACGTCACGGTTCCATTCCATTGTTGAATAACTTTTTTTTTATAACGTCACGGTAGGATGAAGAGCACGCGCCACTGTCGGAAAACGGTGTAATAAACTCTGGGTCTTTTCGGGGCCTTTTATAGCCAGGGGGCCGTATATGATCACCCCCTCGGAAGAGAGGGGGGGTTGGGAGGCTAGAGTGGACCTCCACCGCGTTGGCGTGTTTAGTGGGTAAGGAGGGGGTGAGAAAGGGGTAGTCTACGGACGTACATAGCAGTATCAGCCCTGTCATAAATTTACTGAGTTTTCCAAGCTCGTTAGCGGGTTGGGGTGAAACGTACCAATCGTAGCTAAGTTAGGTGGGTGGACCGCCATATAGTGTCCAGATTTTTCCAGACTGTATAACGTCTGAACTTTGGCGACAAATACAATTTTTATGACTGGCTAGACGTTTTCTATAAATATATACGCCTCTATACCCGATGATGTAAATTTTAAAATTTATTATCCTTTGGCATCGCTGCTGGCGCCGTTAGTGTTACAACTGTCATTGGGCTAGGTCTAGACGGTGTATACTCCTGGTCGCATTGTTCTCTCCTTTTCCAAGGATTTCTTCAAGGCAGAAAAATGCCTCATGAAAGACCTTTAAATTTTATGACCCTTTATCATCAGCTGGTGGCGCCGCTAATGTCTACCGCAGGGTGGATTGTTTTTCTTTTTCACGGATTCTCCAAGGCAAAAGATACATCTCGAGCAGATTTTTTTTTAATTCGTCCCAACCGTTTGACCTAGATCTAGACGGTGTATACTACTGGTAGCATTGTTCTCTTCTTCTCCAAGGATTTCTTCATGACGAAAGGAAATGCCTCCAGGAAAACCTTTTAAATTTTATGACCCTTGGTCACTAGGGCCGGTCCAGCCTGTGTATACTCCTCGATGGATTGTTTTTCTTTTCCACGGATTCTTCAAATCAGAAGATACATCTCGAGCAGATTTTTAAAATTTATGTTATACCGATGCGCGGCAGGTGATGATCAGCGTCAACCGCTGCTTTCAGCTTTAACCAGAATTTCTGAGATAGGAATTAGACCTTGCTAGTGTGTCGCTAATTTATGCCTACAGGTGTCTAATGCTTGTGGCTAGATGGCGCAGGGGGAGTGTAGAGTAAGGGTTTTGAAGGTTTCAAAATCCTTTAAATTCAATGTTTTCTCCAGAAGTGTAGTCTTTATACTCTGAGTCTTCAGTCAGTCACAAGTATAAAGTGCATCGCTATACATTTTGAGTCTCATCTCAGGGTCATCATTTTGTGCAGCGTGTGTTGATAGTGTTT
The DNA here is from genome assembly GCA_963669185.1 of Dyspetes luteomarginatus. NCBI lineage: Eukaryota > Metazoa > Arthropoda > Insecta > Hymenoptera > Ichneumonidae > Dyspetes > Dyspetes luteomarginatus. The sequence continues at coordinate 13,564,577 of OY769906.1, forward strand.
ATTTTTATCGTGCGTTCTTTGATAGTGTTTATTTTTTATCGTGTACAGACAGTGTAATTTTTATTGTGCGTGATATAACAAGTGAAAATGGAAGGTGTCACGTTTATAGCAGTTTTTGCTAGAGTTGTGGCATTTCTACGGGCTAGAGGTAGGACGGTACCGCCTCGGATATCAGCGTATCTAAAAAGTCGTACGCTGAGGTTGCTTCCTATCAAAGCACTGAGATGAAAATTTAGATCTTTAATGGATTCAGTGAGTACCGGTGACATAGGTGTGATGTATCACAAGGATGTGTTTCGCGGGTGTCCGGGTTTACTCGTAATCGCGTGGGGAGTGATACAGTCGCGTAATCATACCCGTATATATATATGATATTCACACAGGCATGCAGCAGCGAAGAATAGAAATGTAGCTACATCGATAATTACCTAGTATCCTCTCGTATTCGCTTCGTAGTCCGGTGACAGGTGTCATACGGGTATGATTACGCGACTGTATCACTCCCCACGCGATTACGAGTAAACCCGGACACCCGCGAAACACATCCTTGTGATACATCACACCTATGTCACCGGTACTCACTGAATCCATTAAAGATCTAAATTTTCGTCTGAGTGCTTCGATAGGAAGCAACCTCAGCGTACGACTATTCAGTATATATATATATATATATATATACTGAAAGAGTAATTCTTAATTACTTACCTTGTTCACAGCTGAAATAAGTCTATCACCGCCTCAACTACCAGCCACCAGTGAGGGGTGTACTGATACACACACCCGAGGTCAGTTATTCTTTATATAAATTTAATTATTTTATGATTCATGAATAATATTTTTAATTCTTCAATTTTTAATTTTCCATTTATTTCCATTTGTATAGACGCCAGTAGTAGCGATATGTGGGCTGATTTCGACGAGACGGCCATTCTCGAGGTTGTTGGTAATTTAGAGAATTTCCAGGTTGACGATTTTACCGGTAAGACATTTTTGTCTTGTATTATTTTTATCATTCTTCTTATTACTATCAATACCCATACTAATATTAATTGTTTTCTCCATTTCAAAATCAATGGATCTGAATGAGCCACTTATGATCACGCGAGGCTTAAGATTAAATGGCGAGGAGAAGCTGCAGCAGGGTTGTGGTGCAGCGAGCCGCCTGTCACCAGTTGAACCGATCGCTGGTCCATCCAGCGCGGTTATAGACGCAGCAAATCACAGATCGGCTCAGCAAAATTTACCGGAAACTTCACAGACTCCAGCTTATCAGGGTGAGTCGAAAAATTCGCGACTGTCCGAAACGAAACGTTTTTGCCCCAAATTCCATGCGTCAGGTTCGGTATTAGAATTTAAGGTCCGTGAGCCTACAGCCGGGAGTAACCCCATTGAGTGGTTGGAAGCCGCATTCCGTGAAATTCACACGCTTCTCGTGACTAGTAGTAAAGGAACCGATGTCATAGGGTTGACCTTGAGTTCTAATAGTTTTACACGTGGTCCTGCAGGTATGTCGTTTCGTTTGATCAGAGACTTTTCTTTCGAGGATTTATTCGGTTTAATATCCAGTATAGCTCAAAGCTCAGCATCATTCTCTATAGATGAGTCTCTATAAATAGCAAGTACGGTGATGGTACGGTGATGCCTGTAGGAAGCGCGCGACCAAAAGCGCTAACGGTGGGTGATTGCTCGAAGCGCTCCATTCTATTTATAAAAAATCGCGACAATCTGTGCCTGCCCCGAGCGATTGTAGCAGGTCGAATATATGTAGAACGGGGGGTTGCTCGAGAGGGAGTTCTCCATGACCGGTGGACCTCTGTACAGAGATTAGCCGGTTGGATGCAGCGTGAAATGGCTGAAGAGCTGACGAACGCTGCTGGAGTCAACATCCCTCAAACAGGGTGTGGAATGGCTGAGTTGACAGCGTTTCAACGTTTTTTGACACGCGATAAGATTGCCATCGTTGTATTCGATTTCGCTACTTTCGGTTCTGGGGCTCCACCCTTTTTTGACGGTACGACCACCGTATTAAACAATGTCGTGGAGGTAAAACATACGATCTACCTTCTGTATGATCAAGACGCGAGACACTTTGATGTCATTTTGAAACTCGCTACAGCTGCGGGAAACCGATTCTTCTGCGTCCCTTGTGGGAAATCATACGATCGTGCTGTGGGTCATCGCTGTCCCCAAAAGTGTCCCAGCTGCATGTCAAGTCCACCGTGCGATGCAAACGAAGGAAATATTCGTTGCGAGCATTGTAGACGATTCTTTCGAGGAGTAGAATGCCTCGAGAATCATCGTGCAGTGGGGTCACATGGGCCGAGAACAATCTTATGCGAGATGTTACGCAACCGTCCTGTGTGTTTTAAACAAATTTATATAGAGGATAAAAAACATGAGTGCGGTAAATTTTACTGTCAGACGTGTAAAGAGAGCTGCCCTGACAACCATCGTTGTTTCATAGCCACCGCGAAGCCGTTGCGAAAAACCGACAACCGTGCCGTGTTTATTTTTTATGATTTTGAGACTCAACAGGAAGTCGTAGTGGAAGGGACGAGAGATGTAAATATTCACATCCCAAATTTGTGTATAAGTCAGCAGCGGTGTACAAAATGCATCGATGATAACGATGATGATGGCCGGTGTGACTTATGTACAAGTGAGGAGCGTGAGAATATTTTCCATGATGCTCCTGTAGAGAAGCTCGTAGAATTCGCTATGAAACCACGAAAAGGTGTGAATGAAGTTATATGTATAGCACATAACTCCAAGGGTTTTGACGCTCAATTCATTCTCCGATATCTCGTCGAAAAAGACTCCCGGAATCCTCCGAAACTCATAATGAATGGCACGAGTATTATGATGATGGAGGTAAAGGGAGTAAAATTCATTGACAGTTTAAATTACTTTCACATGCCTCTCAGCGCTCTCCCAAAAGCTTTTGGGTTAGGTGAGAATATTTTTAAGGGCGTGTTTCCACACCTCTTTAATAAAAAATGTAACGAACATTACATAGGACAGTTGCTTCCTCTCGAAGATTATTCTCCCGACACGATGAGTATCAAAAATCGTAAAGAATTCTTACAGTGGTACAACGAAGCGAAAGAATCGGGGTATCAATTCGACTTTCAAAAAGAAATCGTAGATTATTGCCGAAGCGATGTAGTAATTTTAAGACGAGCGTGTGCGGTTTTTAGACAAATTTTTATCTCACGCGGGAATGTTTGTCCATTTACGGAGGCTGTAACTATAGCGTCCGCATGTAATAAAGTATATCGCAGGAATTTTTTGGAAAAAAATAAAATCGGAGTTGTTCCGAGAAATGGCTACCGCAGAGCAGACCGTCAATCTGATATAGCAATCGAATGGTTATTGTGGTGTGAACACCATTTCGGTACGGAGATCACTCATGCAGGTAGAGGTAAAGAGCATAAGCTACCCGATGGTACACCTGTCGATGGTTACTTTGAATCAGCCGATGGAACTCGTAATGTTTTACAATTTCATGGGTGCTTCTTTCACGGTTGTGACAAGTGCTATAGTGATCTCCGTACACGAGAAAAAGTATGGCACGGTACATTCAATGATCGTTTCTCTAGAACCCAGATCATCTCAGAATGAATCCGATCTTATGGCTACACTCTCCACGAAATGTGGGAGTATGAATATATAAAAATAAAAAACGCAAATCCTGCGATTACAGCCTTCGTAAAGGGGCATCCTATCCTGACGAATAAACCGCTCAACCCTCGTGACGCGTTTTTTAGTGGTCGTACGGGCAATACGCGAAGTTACCACGCAGTTACAGACTCTGAAAAAATTCATTACGTGGACGTTTGCTCATTATATCCATATATTTCAAAAACCGGGAAATTTCCCATCGGGTATCCTAAAGTCTACACCGAGGATAACTGCAATGCATTAACTGGGTCTGATTACGATCTAACCAATGTTGAAGGGCTTGTACGCTGTAGAGTCGTACCGACATGAAATCTCTACCATCCTGTACTACCAATTCGCATGCACGATCGTATAATGTTTTCATTATGTCGCCATTGCTGTGAAGAAATGGTACAGGATAATTGCCCTCACAATGATGAAGCCGACCGAGCTCTCGAGGGTACTTGGGTCTCTTGCGAGCTCGTAAAAGCTATAGAGAAGGGGTATAAAATAACGAAAATTTATGAGATCTGGCAGTAGGAGATAGAGCAGTACAACCCCTCCACCGGTGCTACTGGTCTTTTCAGTGGTGGCCAGCTAATTGTACAACCGAAATCGAGAAGGCCGATTTTATAGCTCGGTATTACGAGGCCGAGGGGGTACAATTAGACCCAGAATGCATCGCTAAAAACCCAGGACTCAGAGCTGTAGCAAAACTCTGTCTAAACTGTTTTTGAGATAAGTTTGGACAGAGAGAAAATTTGCCTAGAACTGAAGTGGTAACTTTGCGTCAGAGAATTCTCGAGCTTCTATCCGATCGTTCTTGCCGGGTACACAAGATTATTCACGTTAATGACGATGTTATGTATGTTTCCTGGGATAACACTTCGGAGAGTGTTGACGTAAACCCCAATACAAGTGTTGTTATTGCAGCGTACACAACAGCTCAAGCGCGGTTAAAATTGTATACTTTCTTAGAGCGATTGGATAGACGGGTTCTCTATTAAGATACAGACTCGTGTATATATATAAGTACGGGAGTTGAAAACGAGTATCACCCCCCTTAGGAGATCTCTTGGACGACCTGACCGACGAGCTCGAATGCGATAGGAAGGGTACCTATATAAAACGTTTCGTTTCTGGCGGTCCGAAATTTTACGGCTACGTGACACAGACTAGCGATAACAAAAGCATTGAAGTCTGTAAGGTCAAAGGTATAAACTTAAATTACTCAACGAGTAAAAAGATTAATTTTGATTCGATCTGTGAGCTGGTGGTAGACGGCGAGACCGCAATCAACTTAGAGTTTAGAGCCATCCATCGTACCGCTTTTCACCAGGTCGTAGCGCGTACCGACAAAAAAACATGTAAGCCGGTGTTCGTTAAAAGGCGACGGTGGGGCGCGTACGATTTACTACCTTATGGCTACGTAGAGTAATTTACGACGTATAAGCACAGTTTTGTAAATATTATTGGCAATGAAAATAAAAATATACTTCTGAATGTAAATAAAAAATATATTTCTGTTTGTAAATAAAAAATATATTTCTGTTTGTAAATAAAAAAAATATTTCTGATTGTAAATAAATAAAAAATATTTTTTATTGTAAATAAATAAAAATATTTTTATTGTAAATAAATAAAAATATTTTTATTGTAAATAAATAAAAATATTTCTGATTGTTAATAAATGAAAATATTTTTATTGTAAATGAAAATTTGTTTTGGTGAGTGAAGCAGCCACCGTGTAAATAAAAAATAAACTATATGTCTGATTGTAAATACAAAAAATGATTTTTCCATTTAAAACTGTTGTACAACGAAAATGAATAAATATTTTTCTACCATGAATCATTATTTTGAACCAAGAAAAAAGTTGTATATTAATTCGTAATACTAGCCTACAAGATCATTAGTCAATATGGACCCGCGATGGAAACATCCTTGGACGTCGATGATCTGTGGGCCCACTGGCTGCGGAAAGACGTACTTTGTGAAAAAGTCTTAAAAAAATATATCGTGTATGGCCAGCGTTCAGTTTGCTCGAATAATCTTTTATTATTCAGAATGGCAAAGTGGCTACACTGAGTATGGTAGAAATGTAGAGTTTTTAGAAGGGTTACCTCAGAACCGGGTTACCGGCGACAGTAGACCAAAACTCATAGTCATTGATGATTTGATGCGTGAATCCTCTAATAATGCAGTCGTAGACTTGTTTACGAAAGGTAGTCATCATAAAAATATCAGTGTGATGTTCATCTCTCAAAATATTTTTCATCAAGGCCGCGGTCAGAGAGATATCTCTCTTAATACCAATTATATAGTGGTATTTGAAAATCCTCGAGATCGAGCTCAAATTTCACACCTATCGAGGCAGATATACCCTGAGGATCCGAAATTTTTACAGGAGGCTTATCATGATGCAACATCCAAACCCCACGGTTATTTATTACTAGATCTGAAACAAGACACACCAGATAACTGTCGTTTCCGTACTTGTATTTTCCCAGACGATCCCCACAATTTTGTTCACGTACCTAAGCGGGGTAATATGCTGCATTAGAAAAAGTATAAAATGAGGAATATATAACTCATTACATCATTCGGGTTCCTGCTATGGCTCCATCAACAACGGCTATAGCTTCTATTGGGCGGAAAAATACGATTTTACTACACGCCTTGTGCTATTTAAACAAACAGCAACGGAAATTAGTTTTACAATCCATTTATAAGTGTACCGTTCGATGTATATGTGAATGTGCCCTGAACACTCTACGTGGCGTGGTTCCTTTAAAAAAGAGTGAAAGAGTACGCCTGTCAAAATATAAAAACATCTTGCGAAAGTTGGCAAATAAAACCGGCAACTGGAAAGCAAAGAAACGTGTAATTCTGCAAAAAGGTGGTGGTTTTTTACTACCTCTGTTATTACCTATCATCGGGAGTGTGTTATCGAACATTATATCCCGCAACTAAAAATAAGAAAAAATGCATCACGCCAAGAAGATGGTTTTAATACCTGAAGATGCTGTTGGGAAAGTACACCACGGTATCGTACGGGGACCACATGATCTTGACACCGTTCAAACACCTGGTACTACATTAAGTAGATTAGATACTGAAATGAGTGATATACTCCGGTCGATAACACCCGGAAATGAGCGTGAGAAGTGGAAGATATATCAGCAAGTTCTGCAGAGTTATCGTTTTTTCACGGAAGACAATCAAAAAGCTGCTGAAGCTAGTGGTGGACTATCTAGTGACAAAAATAATGAGTACACTGATCAAACAGGTGATTCTACGATAATAGCAACAGTACCAAAATATTATAAAAAACAAGCGGAACAATTACTGAATTATATTCATACAAAATCCGACAGTACACTGCTGTGGGATAAATACGGTGTAGTTAGTATTAATGGAGAGAAAATAAAAAATTCAAATATAATAGATTTGGTCAATGACGCTGTGAGAGCTAGAAAAACAGTGAAGGCTATAGGTCGAGATCAGTTTGGTCGCGAACTCCAACGGATAGGTGTTCCCCGTGAATTTGTTGGGAATCCTCACTTATGGGTAGATCCTTCTGCATCATCAACACCGCGGCCTGGTGTAATTAATGATAACACCATCAATAATAGCATGAATCTTGACTCTTCAAACGAATCAACACAAAATTACCACACACTAGGAGCTACATCTACTACATCGAGGAATAAGAGTCGAAACACACCTACTAATGAAGCCTTGAAATCTTGGGTAAAGCACAATCTGTCATGAATTCATTAGAAAATATTTATTACAATCCATCGCACACAGCCGGTTATGCTGGTGCTCCACATTTAATTGAAGCTGGTAAAAAAGAGTCTATACCATCTGAAGAAGTTACTAAATGGTTGAGAGCTCAGGATACCTATACATTGCATCGGCCGATACGACGAAAATTTCCCCGAAGACACTACGTAGTGAATAATATTGACGATGCTTGGGAGGCTGATCTCGTAGATCTGCGCTCTCTCAAAGATCATAATGATGGATTTCTTTATCTATTAGTTGTTATCGATGTTCTTAGTAAATTCGCTTGGGTTGAGATATTACGAGATAAAACATGCGCCACAGTAACAGAAGGCTTCACACGTCTGCTTGAAAGGAGTAATGGTCGGTGCCCTGTATGGCTCCAGACTGATAAAGGAAAAGAATTTGTTGGAAGCATTTTACAAAAACTTTTGGGCAGTAGGGGAATACGTTTTCGGGTAGCTCGTAGTCCTGATGTCAATGCTGCTGTTGTAGAGCGTTTCAACAGAACTTTAAAGGAACGCATGTGGCACTATTTTACACATCAGAACACACGACGTTATATCGATGTACTACAATCAATAGTTGAGGCATATAATATGACAAAACACTCTACGACAAAGATGCAGCCTGCAGTCGTCACATTGTACAACGCTGCAATAGCTCGAGAAAATATGGAGAAACGTTTCAAACCATGTATAAGATCAGCTAAATACAAGCTCGGAACCCTTGTACGTATCAGTAAAGCAAAGACCGCCTTTGAGAAAGGTTATGAAGTGCGCTGGAGTGAAGAAATATTCAAGATACATAGGATTCTTACAAATAGACAACCACCCGTGTATGAACTAGCCGATCTAGAGGGTGAAGTGATTGACGGTTTTTTCTATGAAGAGGAGTTGAGCGTTGTGGAGAAGAATATCAAGGAAGCAGAATTTATAATTAATCAAATTCTCAAGACCAAAGGGAGAGGGCGTAATAAAAAATATTTTGTTAGCTGGCGAGGATACCCCGAAAAATTCAATTCTTGGGTCTCAGCGGCAAACGTTCTAAAAAAGTGATAAAATGAGAGACCAATTTCATTTAATTTTACCCAGTAATAGCAGTATGAAATATTACCCTGATAATACAGTAACACACTTTATAACACAGCTGCCGAATACATTGAAGTTGCCTGGCGAGTGGGCTGTAGCCTTAACAGAGATTCAATTTCCACGTACTTTTATGAACGTAGAACACGGAAGTGGCCACATAACAGCACAAAGCATTTTTGTTCAACAACCTGTTAAAAATGAGGTGAGAAAGAAAACACCGGTTACTCTAAAGAATCCTGCAAAAATATTCCGACAAATTAATATTGCACCTGGATTGTATACATCCATTCACGCCTCAATTAAAAATATAAATAATGCCACAGTTTTGAAAGAACATATTTACATGGAGTATAATGAAGAGCGATCTATGGTGAGCGTTAAAGCCGCAGGTAGTGGATGTAATAAAAAAATATGTCAACGCTCTCACATAATTTCATTCAGTGACACGTTTTCTAAAATTTTTGGTTTCAAACCTGACACTGTAATTGATATACATGAACAATCGACATATAACGCTGACTTTCCGGCAAGTCTTACCCACGGGCTCCCTGATAAATTGTTTTTATATACGGATATATGTGAAAGTTATGTAACGGGCGACGTTCAAACACTCCTTTTACGTATTATACCCGTAGACACCACGAATTATGTGTATGGATCCACGCAGACAAAATCGTTCTCACCGCCAAATTATATACCGCTTTTACGCTCGGAGTTCAATACAATTGATATAGATATAAGGACGGGCACGGGTAATCCTGTACCATTCCAGAGTGGGACTCTGACCGTTACATTACACTTTAAGAGGATTCGTTAAAATGACAATGGAGCATTATATTCAGCACTACGATAATCAGGTGGGTGGGGGGATCGATAGGGTATTTGTTGGGAGTCCTTATCAACGCGGCCATGGTCTTGGTAGTTTTCTGAGCGGATTATTTCGACGAGCTTTACCATTACTAACTCGTGGTGCTCGCGTAGTCGGAAAAGAAGCGCTACACACAGGAATGAATATAATAGGTGATGTTGCTCATAATACACCATTTAAAGAAGCGTGCAGGACACGCGTCACCGAGGGTGGGAGAAATCTTAAACGGAAGGCGGAAGAGACGCTCGATAGCTTGATGAAAGGATCAGGATATAAAATGAGCAGTCATCAGCCGCAGCATCATTCATTGTTCGGCCATACAGCTTCACACATCGGCTTACCTGCATTCACGGCGCTTAAAGCTATTAAGGCTAGGAGTTCTGAACGATCAACGAGAAAGAAAAAGAAGAGGAGCAATAAAAAAGTTGTAAAATCACTTAAAGGAAAAAACAAAAATAATAATAAAAAAAGAAAATCTGCAAAGACGTCTAAGAAAAAAGTAGCAAGAAAGATTCGAGGTACGAAAGTTGTCAAGCGTAAAAAGCGTACCGCTGCTGATATATTTGGATAATTATTCAATAATTTTTTAGTTTTATATTTTTAATTAAGAGTTAAATTTTAAAAGTGTGGAAAAATGTCTTTTTTACATTCTCATTCTTGTGAGTGCTTGAAATCAGAGCTGGACTTATTCACCTTACCACCAACTCAGACGAGCATCGAAGGCTCTCAAGGCATACATTATAAACCTATATCCTCACTCACTGATGAGGCTCCCATTGAATTTGTTGTACCAGGGCATGGCGATGAATATATCGATTTAGCACATACAATGCTCAGTATCTGCGTTAAAACCTCGATCCGGCGACGCTGTTTTAACCGATAAAGTAGGGCCTGTTAACAATCTGTTACACTCTTTATTCAATCAAGTAGATGTGTCATTCAATCAAAAACTTGTATCCCCATCGAATAATGCCTATGCATATAGAGTATATAACGAAACATTGCTGACCTATAAAGATTCAACAAAAAAAAGTCATCTTGGCGCTAGCATGTGGGTAAATGATACACCAGGCTATTTTGATGAGCTGCCTCAAGCAACCACAGAGGGTCAAACACTCACTAAAAACCCAAACTCAGGTCTGAGGACTCGTCAGACTATGATGCTAAATGGTTGTATGGTAGATCTTCGAGGCTATCTTGATTCAGATATATTTAATCAGGAAATTTTTTTACTCAATGGTGTTGAATTACGTCTTCGCCTAGTACGTTCAAGAGATACATTTTGCCTTATGGATGATAGTGCCAAGGATTATACCGTGCATATTACTGATGCGAGTCTTATCGTACGACGTGTTAAAATTAGTCCGGGAATTTTACTGGCTCATGCAAAGGCTCTAAGCAAGGGTACTGCTAAATATCCCTTTACGAAGTTGAGGTAAAACCATTTACAATACATAGCGGCGTTCATGGGGAGATACTCGATAATGTTATACTAGGGCAGCTGCCGAAAAGAATTGTTCTTGGTTTCGTTGATAATAAAGCATTCAATGGTGATAGAAAACTTAACCCCTTCAATTTTCAACATTTTGATATAAACTATCTATCGCTTTACGTAGATGGTGTGCAGATTCCTAGCAAGCCTTTACAACCAGATTTTACTAATAATTTATATATTGACGCATTTCACACTCTGGTCTTGGGTACTGGTATACAATGGGATGACGATAGCTGTGGGATTGATAGAGCCGGTTACCCTAATGGCCACTGTTTAATCTGTTTCGACTTAACCCCAGACCTTTCAGCAGCTCGGACGGGCCATTGGAATCTTGTACGTCATGGTAGCCTCCGTATAGAGGTGCGTTTCAAAAATGCATTGTCAAAAACTATAAATTGCATTGTATACACAGAATTTGACAATGTAATAGAAATCGACGCCTCGCGACAGGTCATTGTAGATTTTTCAGGTTAACATTACGGTGCTACTTTTTTAGTATAATTGTGTCTGAAAACTTGTAGAGCGTGTCGCTCCAGAAATCTGAGTAGATAGCTTTTTTACTATAGGGAGCCGCCATTTTCCACACGTCCCCGACTCCTCTAAAGCTTAGCTATATTTTTTTAGACATAAGAGTTAGTGATGTAAGATCTACAGTGTTAGCCGACACCTCGAGAGTAAAAGACGTGCCATCGTACCACTGTTTGAAGTTTATATACCGTGGTCAGATAGAAATTGTTTTGAATACTCAGACCAATGGATTGCGTAATTGATATCCAGGGTTTTGCGGATAAGGAAGACTGGTTTACGCCAAAGGAGGTTGCGGTTATTTCTCTTGATCATAAATATATCGCTCACTGGGTGGTAGCTCCAACATGTATTTTCACGGATTTGCCTAAAGCGATTCGTAATAAGAACAATTGGGTAACTCAATATCATCACGGGTTTGAGTGGTTCGAAGGTGATATACCTCTGCGTCAATTGCATGCGAATCTCAGGGATATTGCCAGAAATGCTGGAAAAATTTACACACGAGGTCTCGACAAAGCAGTCTATCTACAGAACGTTATGGCACGTGAGATAAAAAATCTTGAGGACTCAGTTTGTCCACCTTTCAAAGATTTACCAGAATCCTCCACGACATGTCTACCCCACGGTTTCATAAAACGAGCGGTTCTCAAATGTGCTCTGAATAATGTGGCTCGATTGAAGAAATGGATTCTTCGTGATGTGATACCTATGGATACACGGATTCCTTTAAATGTACAGGTCATAAATAAGCCCGAGACCGCCGTACAGGATCGTACTCGAGAGTCAGCATGCCTTACGACACCTGTACACCACCAAGGGAATGTTACTCACCGGTTGTATCAAAGAATGAATACGATCCAGATTGGCCAGGCATTACGAGGTTTTCCCCGGATCGTGTCGAGAGGTGTTCATCCAGCGGATCAAATACCAACTCTACTGACGAGACCGACTGCTCTAGTTGTGAATACTGATGATCACACAAGAGCAGGCAGCCATTGGGTTGCCATCTACATCGACGGGCATGGCCATGGATCATACTTCGACAGCTACGGTGTTCCACCGCTTTTACCTAGCTTTATCAGCTGCTTGCGAAAAAATTGCACCATCTACAAATGGAATACGCAGCAAGTGCAGAGCTTCTCTTCAGATGTGTGTGGCCAGTTTTGTATTATGTCCCTTTACCATATGCACAGCGGGGGATCTCTACTACAATTCAGGGCTATTTTCACCAGCAATTTACAACGAAACGATCGCCTCGCAGCTGGCTTTTACAAATGTCTGACAAAACTTTTACGTGATACTCCTCGGGGCACAGCCGCTCATCGCGGTCGTACGTTATTTGGCGGAGGTGTCGGCCCTAGAACATGTGTTCAATATTGTAACGCTAGATTTAATTATTTTTAAGCTTAGTGGGGTTTATTCTTACACATATTTCCTCGTACAAGTGTATTCCTAGTTTAAGAATAAATTTTTATACTTTATACATACAAAAATGTCTGGCAAATTATTTATGAATGCGTCCAACAAACCCCTCTCCTTTCCCCGAAAATTATTTATTCAATAACCCTGGTATACTTCTGCGTATACCAGGATAGCATAAGCGTCGCGGAGGTCTCATCGCTGGTATTTCGCCTTTCCTGCAGTCATCGGGGGTTTTTCAATTTCTCATAGTAAGTATTTTTCAAAATATTTAGCCTTCCGCAGCTACACCAGAGCTACCTGCCTTTTTATTATCCTACAGGACATCTCAACACTCTCTCGCCATCCTACAACCCTGATACCTTCCCCCTACGCAGCTCCTCACGATGGGGCCCCTTCAGAGAGAGAGACAGGTGTAAAATCTCCACCACTACCCCCTCCTCTCCTCCAACGATCCCTATCTCAACCACCTACACCACCCACCTCCCCCTAACCTTCCAAAACATATCGCTGGGTGGCTACCCCCCGGGAAAACCTTTCTCGCACACACAATATCAACCCTCAGCTATTATACCCGAAAAATTTGCTGGGTGGTGGTCGGGGACGGCGGCCACAACGGACCCTCGTGAAAATGACTCCTCCACCGAGTCAGCTTCACCGCACCGGAATTTACCCCCTCCCTAAAACACCTCCAGGCCCCGAAATATACCTGAGGGGGACACCCCGTGTATAAGGGATAGGCGTATAACACGCTTGACCCGGGCTACCCCGCACTTCCGAGCCCCATGTATAAGGGGCTGGCGTATAGGTACAGTACTCTACTTCCTAGTTACATTTGTTTCCATAATGTTATAAAACTGAAACAATTCCATATTTCACACAAAAATGTCTATGTTCAATGTAAAAAGTGTATGAAAATTAGTGAATATGTCACATCGTTGGTTGAAAGAGAATCGTTCCTAAAAAAAAAGAAAATAAAAAGTCGTGTCTCGATCGCGCGCAGTCCAACTCGTATCTCGTCGCTCTACCAACTACGCTAGCGTAACTGATCGAATATTAAATGAGCATTGTAACATTTATGTTGTGTACCCGCTCGGATTAGGTGTTCTTAGGTTTGGGTTTGGGTTTCAATAATTTACTCCGGTTTACACGTACGTTGTTAATTCGAGTAAGTACGCTATTTACACGAAAATCGAACGCGTCACGCTCGATTTTGATACGTCGATGTTAGTAAAATTGGAATAAAGCGTGTCGTGTAAATGTAGTCATTGTTCGTAAAAATAAGTCCGCCTTCTAGCCTCGTGCTCGCAGCCACGTGGCTACGGTGGGGTCACATAGCTTCCCCTGACTTCCCTCTCTGTGGCTTCCCCTACCGTCCCTCATTCTGAACCGCTCCACGACGCGCGGCGGCGGACTCATTTTTACGAACAATGACTACATCTACATGACGTGCTTCATTCCAATTTTATTAACATCGATGTACTAAAATCGAGCGTAATGCGCGGTGTAAATAGCTCATTATACTTGAATTAACAACGTACGTGTAAATCAGAGTAAATTATTGAAACCCAAACCCAAACCTAAGAACACCTCATCCAAGCGGGTACACAACATAAATATTACAATACTCATTCAATATTCAATCAGTTACGCTAGCGTAGTTGGTAGAGCGACAAGATACGAGTCGGACTGCGCGCGATCGAGACACGGATTTTTTTTTTTTTCGTCCTGATTGTCTTTCGGCCAACGATTTCACATATTGACTAATTTTCATACACATTTTTGACATTGAACATAGACATTTTTGTGTGAAATATGGAATTTTTATTTCAGTCTTATAACATTATAGAAACAAATGTAACTAGGAAGAAAATACAATGCGTGGAATGTTTTGTTGTTTGATTAAACAACAACCGCTACATATTGCTTAGACAGAAAAATAATATTATGGTGAGCTTGCAGAGATTACAATTTAGGTTGTTATTTTCAGTTCTTTTGAGTACTTTGAAATAAGGTAAAAATCTTGAAGAAAGTAACCGTATTGAAGATGACTTCAACTTCAAATAATAATACCAAAATTTTATCGTCAAATTAGTTTAAAAAAATTATTTCAATATATTTGCCGGAAACAAATATGGTTTTACTCACCAAATGGATTCCCTGATTTTTTTGAATACATTAGATGTTTTTCTCAATTTTGAAATTTTCATATTCAAAAATCGAAAAATCGATGGAACGTTGCAAATTTCGGATATGATTGCATAAATAAATTTCATATTACACATTTTAATTTTTAAGATCACTAAACAAGCAATTATTTAAATGCAGTCTGTTATAATACGCAAAAACTGATATTTCGAAATTGAGAAAATTCTCAAAAAATCAATGTATTCGGAAAAATCAGGGACAAATCATATATTCAATCAAATTAATCTTTCGTAAGTGAAAAAATAATGTTTTCGGTCAATTTGTTGAACAAATTCTTTTCAACCAATTTTTTAATAACTTTTTGGTCTTATTACTATTAAAAATTAATATTATCATTATTCGCAATGAGGCTGGTCTAAGACACAATGCGTGCAATTAAGAAAAGAATGAAAGACTTCAGACAGTATCGCGTGCGTTTATAACTTATTAATATCGCGAATCATGCAATGATGTCTTTATTGACAAAATTCTACCGGTGTATCGGACAAAATGTCTATTCCAGACCGGCAAAACAAGAGTCTAAGGGCTTTAAACACATACTCGCATCTGCATGCGATAGGAATATACGCGGGAAAAGCTGATGAATGCCTTACTGTAGAGTGGGGCGTTCATCAGCCCCTACTCTCAGAGCGAGAGAGATCGCATCCTCGAGCTGATCGTGAATGCGAGAGATAGTGCCTTCAAGCTAATCGCTAGTGCGAGAGAGATGGCGCTATCGAATCCAATATCATCTGAGTACGAGCAGGGGCCAACGCGTGACCTGCTCGTATTAACATGTGGCTCTCTCTTATGAAACCTTTTTTCGCAGATTTTTTATATTTTATTTATTGTGAATATAATTGCATGATTGCAAAAAATAAAAATAATGTAGCCGGAGATTGAACTACCGACGTAGAAACATACAGAAGCAACGCCGTACCCATTACTCCAACTTGGATACGTATACTTTTGTTATATTTTTAAGTATAAAAATCGGGTCCCCACTTAGATTTCGATTTCATTAGATTTGCTTGGTTGGGTTAATTAACTCCTAGTTTACGTAAATATGAAGAAATAATTGAAAAAATAAGTTTGTTTCGATGTACAGGTAATTATAATGCAAAAGTATTTGCAATGAATAGCTCTATCTTCGTCGGTATCATCAATGTAAACCCAAACCCCCACTTTACGTCCGTATCGCTCCTGTCCAAGAGAGTGCACCCATCACCCCAGCTGCGAGTGCGAGTGAAATAGCATCATCACCCCGACTCAATAGGTGGAGCCAACGCAGTTATACAGCCGCTCACGTGTGTTAGTTCAGTACGTGAGCGCATACATGCAAACTCGACGCTAGCGACATCTTACCGTTGGGGGAGAAAGATTGTCCGAGCTCCCCAACTTTTTTGGAACTAAGCAGGCTTTGTGCTTCTATAGACCTCCATCTTCGTTGATCGTTGAAGCGACGGTTTGGCTCTGGACGCTATTTGAATATTCTGAACTTCTGCAATTCCAATTCCAATTAGAATTTTACCACTATGATATAATTCGTGCGTGTATATGTGACCCCTACGAGTAGGGAAAAATTGTCAATCACGCGATATTCCGACGTTTCAAGTGGTAAAAGAAGAAATCTGGAACAACTTTTTTTTTTCGTCCAATAAATCTAAAAAAAATTAAGTCACTATTCTATAAAGTTTTTTATACATTTTCGAAGAAATTTTACCGAAACGATTTTTTTTCACGGAGCTACAAAATTTCGCCAGGAACAGGTTAAACGAAAGTTGGAGCGTACATGCCTTTTTCCAAAAAATTGAAACGACGATCGATTATACGATTATACGATCGTACGATCGATTCTTACCAAAGTCAACACCAACTATCCTTGTCCTAAAGGGACATTCTCGGAAGCTAATGTGTGTAGCAAGTTTCAGTTGGATTGTTGAAATTTTATAAAAATTAGAGCGAAATTTTTTTTTTTTTTTTAAATTGAAAAAAATCAAAATTCTATGAAACGAGCTCGTTAATCGATTCTTGCCAAACTCAATACCAAAACAACCTTACAGGATCTATTAGGATTTAAAAAAAAATAAAATGAAAATAAAAAAAATATCCGTGACTGATTGAATACATAGTGAGGATTGTAATATTTATTTTGTGTTCACGCTTGGATTAGGTGTTCTTAGGTTTGGGTTTGGGTTTCAATAATTTATTCCGGTTTACACGTACGTTGTTAATTCGAGTGTAATACGCTGTTTACACCGCGCATTATACTCGATTTTACTACATCGATGTCAGTAAAACCGAATAACGCGTGTCGTGTAAGCGTAGTTATTGTTTATAAAAATAAGTCCGCCGCCGCGCATCGTGGAGTGGTGTAGAATGAGGGACGATATGGGAAGCCAAAGAACGGGAAGTCAGGGCAAGCTACGTGACCCTACCGTAGCCACGTGGCTGCGAACACGAGGCTAGAAGGCGGAGCATATTGATTGGTCGACACTAGAGCCTCCTAGCGTATGTTTGACTCGCAGAAAGTTGGGGACCAAACAGGCTATAGGCTTTGTGCTTCTATAGACCTCTATCTTCGTTCATAATAGCAACGAAGATTTAGGCCTATAGAAGCACAAAGCCTATAGCCCGCTTTGTTCCAAAAAAGTTGGGGAGCTCGGACAATCTTTCTCCCCCAACGGTAAGATGTCGCTAGCGTCGAGTTTACATGTGTGCGCTCACGTACAGAACTAACACACGTGAGCGGCTGTATAACTGCGTTGGCTCCATCTACCGAGTCGGGTTGATGATGCTATTTCACTCGCACTCGCAGCTGGGGTGATGGGTGCGTTCTCTCGCACAGGAGCGATATGGACGTAGAGTGGGGGTTTAGGTTCACATTGCTGATACCGACGAAGATAGAGCTATTCATTGCAAATACTTTAGCATTATAAATCTTCGTTGATTAAAACGTATGATACTTCATAATCGGCCTCCGATAATGGAAAACATACAAAACAACGGATAGGTGCAGGCTTCGATCTGTTATTTATATAATCTGAAATTAACAGCTAAACAATTGTCCTACTTTCTCAACTAATTTTATTCTATCCCGTCGCAATTAGATAATAGATATTTGCCGATGATTAATGATCTAATTAAAATATGTAAATGAGTATCCTTCATTGCACGAGATGAAACAATTACATAATGTATCCGGCGATTGTGCAGAGTGCCGCAAGAGCTCTCTTATCGGCAACGATTATCGGTCACTTGCGATCAAATTTGACGTTATTTCCGGTTAAATTTGACGTAACTTCCGGTCGCAGAGACGTCACTTCTGGTCGCTTTGACGTCACTTCTGGTTGCTCTGACATCACTTCTGATTGCTCTGACGTCCCTTCCGGTTGTTCCAACGTCATTTCCAGTTGTTTAGACGTCACTTCCGGTTGTTCTGACTTCACGTCCGGTTGTTCTGACGTCACTGCCGGTTGTTCTGACTTCACGTCCGGTTGTTCTGACGTCACCTCTGGTTGCTCTGACGTCACTTCCGGTTGCAATGAGGTCACTTCCGGTCACTTTGCCGACACTTCCGGTCACTTTGACGTCAATTCCGGTCACTTTAACGGCACTTCCGGTCGCTTTGACGTCACATCCGGTCGCTCTGACGTCATATCTGGTCGCTCTGACGTCACATCTGGTCGCTCTGACGTCACATCAGGTCGCTCTGCCATCACTTCCGGTTGCTTTGACGTCAATTCTAGTCGCTTTGACGTCACTTCCGGTTGCAATTTCGTCACTTCCGGTCGCTTTAACGTCACTTCCGGTTGCAATTTCGTCACTTCCGGTCACTTTGAGGTCACTTCCGGTCGCTTTGACGTCACTTCTGGTTGATTTGACGTCACTTCCGGTTGTTCCGACGTCACTTCCGGTCGCTTTGTCGTCACTTCCGGTCCATCTGTCAGTAAATTTGCGAAGCTGCAAAATTTCAACGCAAAATTTTTAATTTTTCCGCCACGACGGTGGTGCCATCAGTCGACGAATTCGCGAAGCTGCAACATTTCAGGGCAAAATTTTTTAATTCTCCGCCCGACGGTGGCGCCATCTGTTGGCAAGTTGGCGAAGGTGCAAAGTTTCAACGCAAAAATTTGAATTTTCCCACCACGACGGTGGCATCATTTGCCGGTAAGTTCGCGAAGTTGCAAAATTTCAAAGCGAAAATTTTGATTTTCCTGCCACGATCGTGGCGCCATCTGCCGGCGAGTTCGCGAAGCAGCAAAATTCCTAGGTAAAAATTTGAATTTTCCCGTCACGACGGTGGCACCATCTGCCGGCGAGTTCGCGACACTTCCGGTCGCTTCGATGTCACTTCTGGTCGCTTTGACGTCACACACGGTCGCTTTGACGTCATTCCGGTTGGGTTAGACGTCCGGTTAAGCGACCGCAAGTGACGTCCAAGCCAACCGGAAGTGACGTCAAAGCGACCGGAAATGACGCCTAACCCAACCAGAAGTGGCGTCAAAGCAAACAGAAGTGGCGTCTAACCTAACCGGAAGTGACGTCAAAGCGACCGGAATTAACGTCGAATCCAACCGGAAGTGACGTCAACCCAACCGGAAGTGACGTCAAAGCGACCGGAAGTGACGTCAAAGCGACCGAAAGTGACGTCTAACCTAACCGGAAGTGACATCCAACCCAACCGGAAGTGACGTCTAACCCAACCGGAAGTAACGTCTGACCCAAGCGGCAGCGACGTCTAACCCAACCGGAAGTGAGGCCTAACCCAACCGGAAGTGACGTCCAACCCAACCGGAAGTGACGTCGATGTGACCGGAAGTGACGTCTAACCCAACCGGAAGTGACGTCTAACCCAATCGGAAGTGAGGCCTAACCCAACCGGAAGTGAGGCCTAACCCAACCGGAAGTGACGTCTGAACTAACCGGAAGTGACGTCTAACCTAACCGGAAGTGAGGCCTAACCCAACCGGAAGTGACGTCTAGCCCAACCGGAAGTGACGTCGATGCGACCGGAAGTGACGTCGAAGCGACCGGAAGTGACGTCTAACCCAACCGGAAGTGACGTCCAACCCAACCGGAAGTGACGTCGAAGCGACCGGAAGTGACGTCTAACCCAACCAGAAGTGACGTCGAAGCGACCGGAAATGACGTCTAACCCAACCGGAAGTGACGTCGAAGCGACCGGAAGTGACGTCTAACCCAACCGGAAGTAACGTCTGACCCAACAGGAAGTGACATCCAACCCAACCGGAAGTGACGTCTAACCCAACCGGAAGTAACGTCTAACCCAACCGGAAGTAACGTCTGACCCAACCGGAAGTGACGTCTAACCCAACCGGAACTAATTGAATATTGAATGCGCATTGTAATATTTATGTTGTGTACCCGCTTGGATTAGGTGTTCTTAGGTTTGAGTTTCAATAATTTACTCCGATTTACAAGTACGTTGTTAATTCGAGTATAATACGCTATTTACACCGCGCATTGCGCTCGATTTTAGTACATCGATGTTAGTAAAATTGGAATAAAGCTCGTCGTGTGGATGTAGTCATTGTTCGTAAACATAAGTCCGCCGCCGCGCGTCGTCGAGCGGTGCAGAATGAGGGACGGTAGGGCCAGCCACAGAGAGGGACGTCAGGGGAAACTACGTGACCCCACCGTAGCCAGATGTCTGCGAGCATCGAAGCTAGAAGGCGGAGCATATCGATCGTTCGACACTAGAGCCTCCTAGCGTATGTTTGACTCACTAAAAAATTGGAACCAAGCGGGCTATAGGCTTTGTGCTCCTATAGACCTCAATCTTCGTTGATAATAGTAATAACCGGGGCACTATGACGACGGCTGCTGACCCGCATAACCCTCGCACGGCTGCCGTGAGACGGTACCCATCCCCACTCCCTCCCCACTCTGCCACGCGCTGCAGTGGGAGTCGCCATAGTGCCCCGATTACTACTCGTATCAAACTCGGTATGTGCATGTTTTTTCGCTCACTCATGACGAATTCAGGTTCGAGATTTCGAAATTCAAAATGAGGAATACAGTATGGCGGCTTCGATTGACTAACGGTATTCCATTATGGCTGCTGTTACCTTCATTATTAAGTGGTCAAATATAATCACGACTACAGAGTGCGCCACGGGCAGGTTTCACTAGGATTGGTTGACGATTTTACACTCCATTTTTCATTTTTTTCTATTTTAATTCAAAAAACATCATTTTTAATGATTTTTTTTTTGTTTGTTTGTAATTTGGTTACATCTACCCAATTGGCAGTGATTGTGAATTTGATTGTGAGTTTTTTAATTTCGAGTTCAGATATATAATCCGCGACCTCGAAAACCCTGGGATACAGAGTTCCATTCAAATCAAATGACTTTTTGCGCTTCATTCCGCGATATTGGATCCGTCATTTAGAATTTCTCAATTTCGAGTTCAGATTCCTAATCGGTAACTCAAAGAACCTCTTATAGATAAGCTTGCATGTAGAATTCAAAATTATTGGCTCACCAGTTTTTACACATACAGTTGATTTTGGGTCCACCAGTAAACTGGTTAAGCGAGACGACGATTTTGAACGTAGGTAATACATATTAATATTCCCGTTCTCCCTGAAATTCAAACCATACGCATGATATGTATGATATAGAGATTATACTTATTATGGTTAAGGTGGTACATGTAAGAGTGTGTACACTCTATAGAGGATAGAGCAGTGGCTCAAATTATTGTTGTTATTGACTTTTCTTTTCGAGCAAGCACTGCTTAGAATTTTAATTAAACCACGGCTACGACATTATTGATATTCTCTTTCGATTCCACCAATCAAGCGCGCATCCATCGCAGCATTCTTACTACTATTATTTGTATCATGTGTGCGGCATCATAGATATAATTCCTCCTGTAATAGCGACGATTGTGCCACTTCTACGACACTGCGTCGAGTGGCTGGTCAAACGGTTGTGAAGCGACAAGTTTGAAGATCCATTCGAACCCTCTCCCATTCTTCCAGGTTGCCGAGGAGAAAATCTTTAATCGTGATATCTTGAAAACTTCGTGTGGCTTTAAACAAATAAGAGCCAACTTTAAAGTAACTTCACTAGAGTGACGTCACTATATTCCGAAGCTATTTCCGACGACGAGATTACTGAAAATTCAGCCAAACCAGATGAAACTGCGAGCAAAACAAATACGCTCAACGCCAAGGAAAATTACATTGTCGAAGAAACTCACGACGTTGTTGAAAACAATCAAGAGGCGAATGAGGCAGACGTACTGCAACTAATGCGCGAGCAGCCTAGTCGTGATCGAACCAAAGCGTTATGGAGATCAAAATAAAAGTTAACGAACAGAGTTTATTTTCGACGTTATAAGTTTATTCACGTACTAATATGATTTCTACGAGAATTTATTGTTTGAAAATTATACGACTGTACTTAGATAAAAGCGCCTTGATTAAACAAAAAAAAACCCAAACGAGCGAGTCTTTTTGAAATCGAGATTTATGTATAAACATCTTTTCGCGTAATTAGTTTGTGCTTGATTGTTTTTGGGAATAAGATGTGAATATTGAGTTATTAATATTAATACATATTTCTGCGCTAGATTTTTATCCACACTCATTCAATAACACACATTCACTCAACAGTAATTTCTATCTATATTTATTTTCAATTTATTGGAGTGACAGAAGGGTTGGCAACTGCAACTGTCATTCTACGCTTGGTGTGGGCCCAGCTCTACTGATGCCATCTCTAGGCAGCGCGGCCAACTCTGTTGAGCTCATACGGACACACGCTAATGTTGTTTACGCATTCTTCAGTTTGCACCGAATTACTCCCAGCCGAAACAGTACTGGTACGGCGCGCGATAAGATCACATCAAACACATCAAAAATCGAGGTTGTTTTAAGTAAAAGGACGGCCGAATGTAAGCGTGCAAAATGATGGAGAGAAAGAATGGCGTGAGAGAGATTGGAAGAAAGGGGCCTACTAGCGAGAGAGCGGAACCGTACCGCGCAGCACTGATGGGTGGGTTTTCGACGAGCGAAGATGTGTGTACCAAAGAGTCGTTTCTTTATAATTAAACTTTTTGCCTTTAAATATTAAATATCACGGTGACCCAATATTATTTTCACCCCTATCCTGTCTCGACGATATAAGGTGATAATAATAATGAGATCCAATCGAATCGTGTGGGTTACAAAAACTTAATCGGTACTATTGTGTGTCATGGGAAAGTAATACTGCTGTGTCGTGGTAGGGGAGTACCTTTATCAAATAATTGTTCCAAGAATCTGTTAAAATTTGCCTTATAGATTGTTTAATGTTATCCGAATTCCTTTGAAATAAATAAAGAATTAGAATTATCGTTCTCAAGCTAAGATAATCAACATTGGCTTTGATATATTGAGTCTCTCCTCTTCTTTTGCACCAAGCATTCGCTAACGAGGTCTCTTCCAGTGGGTCGTAAATGACTTTTATGATTATGAATTGAATAAAAACTGGAAAATAGTAGAGGCAAAACCGGCTGTCTTCAATATTTTCTCTTCTCGAAGCTGATTTCACACGTATGCATGTCCGAGTCCCAAACGAAGAATGGACAGTTCTAGTCAACGGCGTTCTCCTGTAGTTTTGCACCAAAAATTATCGCTGCCGAATTTTTTGGACATAAATAAATATTGGTCACATGTTCCAACAGCGCATTGCTAATAATACACATTTTTCAATATGGTTTCAGAGGTTTTAATGAAATTATTCTGAATGTTACGCAAGGATACGGGTTTGACTGCTGGTGAAAATCGTCGTGGACGCAATACCTTAATAGCAAAGAAAATTATACAGCAAACGATCTCCAGCACACTCAATCTTGCTTGATTGAAATACAGAGTGTTTCAATCAACCCATGTTTTTGTGTTATTATTTCAACGAATGTATATTGTGTTTTCATCGTATACCCTTGAGGGTTTTTACGTACCCTTCCTATTCCTATCACTCCCTACCCGCACTTCGCTGAGCTAACCTAACTTTCGGTGCGTCCGCAGCCGACTTAGCTACACTGTACCGCATTCGCCATGGGCACAGGGAAACTGCGGAAAACCTGTGTCGGTACAGTCGGCTCTTTCGGCAGAGTGTAGTGTTCCTACAGGGGATGACCAAACTCTGGGAAGATTACCTCCCGCTCAGCGATTTGATGCGCCAGCCAGCGATTTGATGCGACTAAGCGGTCACCGCACCAAGTACTGTCCGCGTCCAACGCTTCTGCACTTTGGTGACCGCTAGAGCCACACGCCGACCGCGCACCTATCGCTGTCGGTTTATTTCAACGAATGTAAAAAATACGTAAAATGGTAATGGCTCATTAAAGCACTATATGCCCTCTTTTTGAGGTACATTTTCAGTAGCGGTCACAGGAAAAATTAAGGATGCACTTTTTTTTTAGTTTGCTTGTATGATAAATAATGAATCATAGTGCAGGAAGTTGCCAAATTTTGACAGCGTATTTCATGTACCATTACCTACAAAGTGGCTTGTTATAACTCAGTTTTTGTTAAATAAATAATTTGTTAGTCGAAATTTGAGTAAAATATTGAAAGTATTCCTATTTATACATTTTTTATTTTTTCATATTATTGTTAGTGCACGTTGAAGGTACATGTAATATGTTAATTACAAACAGTTTTTTGTCCAGACTCGGAGAGTACCACCCTAGTGTAATATGTTAATTACAAACGGTTTTTTGTCCAGACTCGGAGAGTACCACCCTAGTGTAATATGTTAATTACAAACGGTTTTTTGTGCAGACTCGGAGAGTACCGGGGAGTTTCGGGGATAACACAGCGTTATTTCAGAAGTATTCTGACCCAAAGAACATATACCATTGGATCCTCACTCCCGAGTAATTCGCAAAAAACGTTTTTGGCGAATAACTCATGATCGACGTAAAAAAAAAATCGCTGTTATGAAACATATTCATGTAAAAAGTGGATTTAAATTTCCAAACAGATGAACAATAAACAAATTGATCGCTAAGTATAAGTTTTTTCTTGTTTTTAAAGGTTCCGGCAAGCGGGTATTATACGATTTCAAAAATATGCCATTCAGCCGAGCCACCATGGCTCAAGCGGCAGTGACTTGGTTTCCCCGCCGGGAGTCTCGTGGATTCAAGTCTCCTTATCCCTTTTTTAATTTCATCATTTGTTACTTTCGTATTTAATTTTTTTTTTGAATTTTTTTTAGCAAATTTAAAGCAAAATTAGCAAATTAAATTTTGTAGAAATTTATATTCTGAATTGAAACGTGTGACTTACAATTAGAAGTCCTAATATTCATGACACAAGATTGGCAAAGTTTGAATGCCTACAGTGTGAATTTTCATACCTGCTGGGAAGAGGAGAACTCCCGGGAGAGGAGGATTATACCCTGAGAGAAAAGATTTGTTAAAGCAAACGAAATTCAGTTGCCGGACTAAACCCTGCTGTTACTGGCTGCCACAAGATTATTCAGTTAGTAGAACAATATGGTTTTCTTGGTTGGAAAAATGGCACATACTTGACTCAACAAAATTCTATTTTGAATCAACTGAAATGGAATTTCATAGATATCATCTTGCACTGAATACGTATTTAGTTCTTGGAGACATATATTGATTTAAGGCGAAATAATATAGTGTTCAATTAGCATTACATTTATTTCACTCAACTGAATTTATAATTTGTTCAACTCAATCATGTATAGAAACGACCAAGTAACTTTTCCCGTAGAATGGGTGATGAGTTTATGTAACACCACATGCCGTCCAACGAACTCAATATTTAGTTGTTTTGATACATAAGTACTGTAGAATAAACTTTGTATTTGTTTAACATAACACAATATCCTGTGGCATACAAAGCGTAGAGTTAAATTAATTACCGCTAAAACCCGCCAGTAAAATTATAATAATGACTTTATGACGTGAGAAATAATGAAGTAAGAATATTAAAAAAAGAAAAAAACTAAAAAAATCATACAATCACGTACACTCAATTTACCTACGTTTACGGAGACGGGGACTTGGATTTGAACTACGTACCTTAGGGCTACCTATACGTAATACCTACCTAATACGGACACACTACCGACTACACTATCGGACTACTTGTGATGTCTTTTATTCAAAATCTCATGTCCATATGTTTCATCAAGGGGTTACATATTCAAGTCAACATTTCAATGACATATAATCATACGTATATGTTAATCTTTTAATTCAATGAAGATTTTCCGGCATCGGAAAATAAAAATTGTAATTCAACTAAGCAGACATGAAGGAATTGCAAGTTAAAATTTTGAGATACATCAAGAACAGTAAGAGACCTATATATTTTGCATCAAACATGGTGCATTATATTCCGTTTTATATATACCACGGTCTGACATACAGGTCTTGAAACGACGACGGTGGGATAGGTTGGTTTATCGAATAGATTTCAGCTTCGTTTTGCGACCACCAGGTTCGCGCATGTAGTCGTAGGTCCTGTGCGACAGGGACAGAAATAGCTTCCATCTCTTTCTTTTCCGAACTCAACGCATGCGCCTCAGACCCCAACATTAGTTCTCGTATTTATTACTTTTGCGTAATCAATACTTGCGATATGGAAAATCAAACAAGAAGAATGTTTGTAAAACCTAAATAAATAAATCAATTAATTTTTATTTAAAACTTGTCTACATTAAGATTTACTGGCTTGAGAGCCGGTGATTGCCAAGCGAAATCCAAGTCGACCAAACTGTGTTATTTATATTTTGGGAACAGTAAACCATTAATTAATAAGTAGTGTTGTATATAAGACCGTGATATATACTAACATTGGTTATAGTAAAACCGGAATAACGTGCGTCGTGTAAACATAGTAACTATTTGACGGCCGACGTCTTTTGATATATACAATCACTGAGCGAGTGATCGCGGCGTCGTTCCCACTTCGTTAACGAGTCGCGGTAAAATACATATGCGAGAAACGAGTTCTGCATCGCCACGTTGCCCCGCCGCACCTCATGCTACTTTGTAGAGACTTTGATTATATCTCTGATTGTGAGAGACGCAATCGTCTCGAAGCCGCATGACATTGTATGGTTCGGTAGCAGTATGAAACTATAATGTATGTGATAGTCAAATCCCATTTTTTCTTTTTTTTTCCACTGATTACGTTAGATACGTCGCTTACATGGTGCATTATTATATACTCCGTTTTATATATACTAACATTGGTTATAGCAAAACCGGAATAATGCGCAATACAATCCAATTGATAATTCAGTTCTCCAAAGTGTTTAATTACGGTTGAAACAACTGAACATTGAGTTGTTTCAACAACATTCGCTGGTCTTTCGGAACAAGTTGATTTACACCGCATTTAGTTAGTTCAACAATGTAGTTTAGTTCCAGCAATGGATAATATGTGTTCACCCAAATATATCCGGTGAAATATTTATTGTGTACAATGAATAATTTATTTTGTTCACTATAATACCATACACTGTTGCTGCAACTATATCAGTGTTCAGTCAACTAATTAGATGTCAACTACATGTATTTATTTGAACTGACAAATCCTTTCTCTCAGTGTACATATAATTATTATGAATACATTTTCTACAAGTGTTATAACATTAGAAACCTTTAAACTTCCGAGTACCAATGAGGATTTCTAATTGTAAGTCATATGTTGCAATTCATAATATAAATTTTTACAACCGACACCGATAGTTACACAGTCGGCGTGTGGCTCTGGCGATCACCAAAGTGCAGAAACGTTGGACCCGGACAGTACTTGGTGCGGTGACTGCTTAGCCGTGACTGGGTAGCGCATGAAAGCGTCATACTTGAAAATCGCGAGGGTATACATTGTAACACAATGAACATATAAATTTATACAAAGTTTCATTGGTCGAAAAAAAAGATAAGAAATTACAAAAAAAAAAAATCAAAAAAAAAAGGAAATAAATTACAAAAAATCAACAAAAAAAAGAAAAAAAAAAGACGTGACAGGACTTGAATCTACGAGACTCTTGGCAGGAAACCCAAGCCACTGCCGCTTGATCCACGTTGGCTCGGCTGAATAATATGTTTTTGTAATAGGATAATAGCCACTTGCTAAAAATTTCAAAAACAAGAAAAATTTTATACTTAGCGATCGATTTTTTATTGTTCAACTGTTTGGAAATTTAAATCTATTTTTTACATGAATTTTTTTTATAGCAGCAATTTTTGTTTGCGTCGATCACGAGTTATACGCGAAAAACGTTTTTTGCGAATAACTTGGGAGCGAGGCTCCAGTGGTGTATATTCTTTGGGTCAGAATACTTCTGAGATAACCCTGAATTATGCCCTAAAATTGCGTCCAAATCCGAGTACCGGTGGTACTCTTCTTGTTAGTTCGATCGGAGCGATAAACGCAGCGAACCCACGCGAATTTAACGAACGCGCTCATGAGTCCGCCATTTTCGAAAATTATTGACTTTTTTTGGAATACATTTTTTCAAACTTGACCATAATAAGGTATACAAAGAAAACATTCAATACGTTCTTTGTTTTTCCTGTGACCGCACCTGGAAGTGATCCTCCAAAAAGGGGTACATAGTGCCTTAAAGATGACTACGTAATGGGATAGATTTCGAGCTGAAGTACATTGAATGCTTCCAATTATAAACATTTTCTTCAACTACTTCACTATCTAACAATGGTATCATTTCGGTCAATTTGTGGCATAAATCCGAAGCTGGTTGAATTATTATTCGTAAGAACATTTTGTCGCCGTATTGTGATGTTCAATATAAATATTCATCAAGAGACATGATAGTCTCTCAACACCACAGCGTCTACCCCAAAGTCAAAGGCGAGGCTTGGTAAATGCCATACAACTAGATGAGTGGCAGGTATTTGTGAAATATTGCGGTCACTAATCACATATGTAGTTGCGCTCAAATTCACAACTGGCGTAACTTTCTCCTTATCCCCTGACTGCTGTGCTGCATTTCTCGCCAGAAGAAGTCGGCTTGGTGATAAGGACAAAAAAGGTTTATAACCAGAATAAAATTTTTATAATACTTTCTATGGGGGGTAAGTAGTCCAACATAAAGTTGACGATATGTCGATGGTTTCTAAGCAAGAAAAATATGAATTCGGCATGAACTTGATTACTTTGAAGCACACATATTCTTTGTCTTTATCGCCTGCGGTGGAACATGTATATGGAATCATGGCAATACAAGATAAAGATTGAAATAGAAGGAACTAGTATGCAGCAATCAAACATTTTAAACCAAAAATGAAATTGGAAGCCTACATTTTGTTAACGCCAAACAGTCCATGATGTATTTTCTCAGTATATTATTGCCCCATCGGTATACACTAGACTGCGGCTATCTGCATGCCAGTTAACTGCATGACTAGCTCTTTCCCTTCCACACGGACTTTCACACGCACTACTATCGCCCCCACTCGGTTACGGACTTTTCCACTGCCCTGCCCCGGCATGTCACTAGCTCTACCATCTAAGGCAGCGTAGGGGCAACGGTTAACAGCACGATTCCCTCTCCCACTTGCCCTAAATCGTGCAGTTTTCCCCAGTTGAGTGTATTGTGTTTTCACAGGCCCAATTGTGCAAATTTCTTACAAGATAACTTTACGCGGACTCCGTCATCAATTTCTCTACAAAGCCGATATAAAATTAACCTAGCTTTAATAACTTACTAACGACGCAGAGAAATTCTCGCTTGCAATATAGCAGAGAGTTTGCTACTGAAATTATTTGAAAAACGAAACAATTGACATATTTCAGTAAATTGATCTCCTAAAATGCCTGGTGCCCCCGCCAGTCTTTTTACATGCGGTAGGTGTCACGCATAGAATGGGAGTAGTGTATATGATTTTATATCACCTAATAACCTGACTAGCCTGGAATGGCAGGGGCAGGGTGCAGATAAAAAAGGACTGCACCTTTAGTGCGTTTAACGCAGAACATTTTTTAAGCCCCGAAGCTTAATTTATAAATGCCGTTAAAGTCTTAATTAGCATCCATCCAAGTAACGTTACCTATAATACAGTATATTTTATCATTGAATAATAATACTAACAATTCGTCGTTCTACAGGTACATATCTGGGGACGAATTCAACTGTATAAATTATGATCGATTAATATAATTATTAATACGAACTAGAAAACAGTCCTTAATTTCCGTTTCATAACCTTGTCCTCGAAATACCAATATACACAATTTTACGTATGATTTATTCATAACCCAAAAGGTAATAGGACTGATATAATGTTTGTTTTCTATTTTTGCGTGAACGTTTCTTGGAGATCAGTAGAACTCTTATCTGAGCGCGGCTTTATAGTCATCTACAGACACTTTCTATTTGAAAAGTCTTTAGCGGCAATATATTATATCTACAACAGAAACCAGAATCGTGATTGACCGAACGAATAAATCGCGTAGGTTCGACGCCAAAGTCTCTTCTCATTTGTTCCTTGGCTCTTGCTTGGAAGGAATTCATTCCAAATGCGACGCTTAACATCTTTTCGTTATCGTTCGCAATTTGATCTTAATGACTTCTTCCGGCTGGTCCCATCAACGTATCTCGAATGAACCATAGTAGCTCTATTTAATTGTCATATTTTTCCTGTTATTGCACCTTCTCTACAATTATCTTTGCGTACGTTTTATTTGAGTCGTCCTTAGCATCACATAATTTTGCTCTGCATATCTTAATATAGCCGCTGCTGTGTCCAGCGCCTTTCGCAACGCTTTTACAATTATAATCATCCGAACTTCCTGCATGACTGTTCTTCGGAGGCTTCCTATCTCCTATGGGCCTGTATTATGTCATTTTTTTGTTCGTTCATGTTATTCGCCTGTTTATATTTCTTCCGATAGTCTCCTTTTATATGCAAAACTTATTGATAGCGTACATCGGCTTCTATAAATATAAAGATACACGTGGCGCTTCCAGCTGTTGTTCCTCTTCAGGCGTGATTCACAAGCAGCTTTCACTAATAACGTTCGATTATCTCATTTGGTTATATTCCGCATTTACTAAGTAGTTGATCGTTATCGCCACAAAATAAACATATGGTTTGCCAGGCCTTACAGTACAGTAAACTTCAACACGAAAGCGGTTTTTTTGGCTGAGACCACCAATAAGCATCCATCGAAAGGTTTAGGGCCCGATTTTGGAGCAAATATTCGGGGGGGGCGTCGTCGAACGGGTATAGGCAAGGGCAACATGATTGGCAGATAAGAGTAACAGAGTGGCGTAGGTGTTGGTCTTGTTAGTAATTTTGAGGAAGTTGTACCCAACTGCTGGCTTGAAAGTATTTGCGGCGCTTCCATCGTCTGTTCCGTGGTTCTCGTCACGACTCCCAATGACCTTGGCGGAATCCCGTTCGCCAGAGATCAAAGCTCACAGTCGAACATCGCCAACGATCGCGTTATTACTTCATCCTGGAATAAAAACTGAACTTGTAAAACATATTTTGCGTAAAAGGGAAATGGCTATTTTCCTTCCGGGAACGCAGAAATGTTATGAGGGAGTTACGTGCAAGACTTTAAATTTATCTCTTTCTCGGCTATATTAGATACATACCACATTATTCGTGTGGATATTATTACTCACAACGCCAATGCATCAATTAAACAACACGTTATTTCTAGAATGTCACTAACAGAGACTTTCACTGATAATCTATGAATATTGAATTTGTCCAAGAAATGTGTTGCTACAATACCAATGAATATTTGCTGCTACGCAGTCGCTGAACAAATGCTTTCAGATTTTACAGAAAATTGTTTTTAAATAATTCTGAGGGAAATAAAAATAAATCGATAAAAATGAACCCATCAATTATCATGCAGAAATATGGGAATTTATATGAGACACTTACTTTAAGGCAACTCTCAATAAACTCCTCTATCGTAATAACACCATCATGATTGAGATCGAGTTTCTCGAATACTGTATCCAGTTGTTCCCTGGCCTTTTTCTCTTCGTCTGTGGGATGTTTCCGGCCCATGAGTTCATGTACTGCTGTTACGACCTCCCCAAGTTCCCCCCTCGTTATGCAACCATCGCCATTGATATCGTAAAGCTTGAAGGTCCATCTCAATTTTTCGTAAATGCTACCTCTCAGAAGGGTTGACAGGGTCACAAGAAGATCCTGTAAAACGTCGATTTTTAGATTACAATCTTTGCACTTTTTGCTCCCTTTCAAATGAATGTCTATTATCGCGTAAAATCTTATTTGCGAAATTTTGGTGCCAGTGTATGTGAAATAGTGCTGCATCCGGAACAACCACATTTTGAACAAATATCTAAACTTCTATTTTCGATTCATATAGAGACTAACCATACAAATGAAATTACGAACCGTTTCACATGCCTGCGTGTCCCGATGTTATACATTTATGGGTTGTTTCCTACGCATTTCCACGCGCAAGAGTTAAATGCAAGGCAGTAAAACACTGAACAGAAAAGGTCCTGTGCAAGTTAATCATCAAATATTCATTTTTCTTTTTGCAATTAATTTTGAAATAACGAGCTCTACCAGGCCTATACATTAGCGGGCGGAACAATACCCATCATTAAAATTTTTTTGCAAGCTAAATACAAAATGAAATGTTTTGCCGATTTCAGTATTTGCTTATTGATATCTTGCCTTAAAGGCCAGTCATTTGAGCGATTATTTTGGTCTTAAATCTGACTAATTAGTAGCTCCTTCAAATTAGCACTATCCGATTATACGAATGGTCATCATAATAACCTATCAAAATGTGCCCGTGAGAATCTTGCGCATTATTGCAAAAACTAAAAACAATGCACAATTGCTACACTTTTTCTTTACACCGCGAACGCTGCCCAAACGACACAAAATAGAGACAAAGTTATTGTGGAAAATTTTGTAGGAAATTAAATTTAAAGTATAAAAAATTCTACAAAGCCTTATAGCTGACGTTAAGAATTTACGACTGGAAGAGCTTCAAAGTTGCGCGAGGATAAAGTCCGCAAGTAATAAAATCGCCGGGAGCTGCAATTATACTTGTTAAATGCAGTATCGGGTGGCTAGCGTTAAATAAAGAATCCAAAAAATTAATGAGTTAACGAAACCTAAGTAGTAAGCTCTTGACGCTTGTGAAAATGCTTTTCACTCTGTAACGCATTTACATAGTTACGTGAATTTTTTTTTTGATGTGTGAACATCCTTGGTCTCGGTAGGGGCTGTGTGAAAATTCGACCGTCATCGCGTCACGTAATTCGGTGAGAGGCTCGCGTGAGCGTGTGTCCGCAGCGCTCTAACGCATATTGCTTGCGCACGCTACTCGCGTATCCAACCACAGCACTTGTCTATAGGCAACATCAGCTGTTCTAAGTCGAATGATACATATACATATGCGCATTTGTACATTTGTGTAAAACGTTCGTTTGTATAATCTCAAACGAATTTTATAAACGCATTCCATATATTAAATTCTGATATTTTCACGATAATTGTTTTGTTTTGATTATATAAATGATAGGTAAATCTCCTCTTTATCAAAACCAGTGCACGACCTTTGTGATCTTCCCAAACCGAACGGTTATGACCCTACATGTTTACACATCAAATCTCGTCACACCTTTTTTTTAAATTTCAATCTTTCGCAATTAACTAACAATCGGAAAATCATGAAAAAAAAAATGCGCTAGTAGAAAATTTTATTCTCAAAATATTCAATTCCTGGATATTCCTTCTGTGACGAACGAAGCCGATATCGGTCCAGCGAACGTCTAGCGAGGATGAGATGAAAATATAGAAGCCGCTTGATCCACGGTGGCTCGGCTGAATGACATGTTTTTGAAATTGGATAATGGACACTTGCTGAAAGTTTCAAAAACAAGAAAAAACTTATACTTAGCGATCGTTTTTTTATTGTTTAACTGTTTGGAAATTTAAATCTATTTTTTACATGAATTTTTTTCATAGCAGCGAATTTTTGTTTGCGTCGATCACAAGTTATTCGCGAAAAAAGTTTTTTGCAAATAACTTGGGAGCGGGGCTTGAGCGGTGTATATTCTTTGGCTCAGAATACTTCTGAAATAACCCTGAATCATGCCCTAAAATTGAGTCCAAATTCGAGTACCCGTGGTACTCTTCTTATTAGCTCGATCGGAGCGACAAACGCAGCGAACCCACGCGAATTTCATGAAAGGGCGCCATTTCCGAAAATTATTGACTTTTTTTGGAATGAAGCAGTCTTGCAGTCTTGCATTTTCTGCAAGACCAAGACTGAGTATGCAAGACCAAGACATGCAAAACTCGGCTAAGATCAAGATGGCAAGATTCTTGCAATCTCCCTCGTTGAATAACGTTTCAAATCAGTAAAATATAAGGGAAACCCGTCTCATATATTAGTATCACAATAACCATTAGCCGTTGCTTTTTAAGTTGGTGGGTTTGGGTTTCCCATGCGAGTTATTTTAACGCAAAACATCGAGAACGAGCGCGTGCTTTAAACCCAAAACAACGAGAACGAGCGCGTGCGTTAAACCCAAAACAACGATAACGAGCCGGTTATTTGAACCCAAAAGAACGAAAACGTGCCAGTTCATTATACCCAAAATAAGGGGAGAGTGCGTCCGGGGATATTATTCCCAAAACAACGAAAACGAATGGGGGTCGCAATCCCAAAACTACGTGAACGAGCGATTGCATTAAACCTAAAATAACGAAAATGCGTGGGGCTAAATGTCAATCCCAAAATAACGATCACGAGCGTGGGTATCAAATCCGAAAGAACGAAAACGACCGTGTGCATTATTATATTATTGGCGTGCGTTATTTTGGGCTTATTACATGCCCTCGTTCTCGTATTTTTGGATTACACACGCACCCGCTTCAATGTATGCGCTCGTTCTCGTTATTTTGGGTTAAATGTAATCGCTCGTTCACGTTGTTTTGGGATTGCAGACCCCACTCGTTCTCGCTATATTGGGATTAATACCCCCATTCGTCTCGTTATTTTAGAACTTATAGCCCCACTTGTTCTCGATGTTTTCGGATTAATACCTGTGGACTCATTCTCGTTATTTTGGGTTGTCACGTATGACGAAATTTTAATGTTAATTCTAAGAACTCGTACCCATATTCTGCGTTCTCAAAACAAAAACCTACAGCAACATAACCATCACAACCGATTATACTAAAATTAATACATTCACGACTCATTCTCAGCAGAAGAGCTACTGTCATCACTTTTCTTTCTCACACCCACGGCTATGCCATATTAGCTGCACACGTAGTAATACACGTGTTCACCGGCCAAGAGATCATAGGTCTATTCGACTGCTCCCCAAGGGAGCGGCAATAAAAGTTTTTGATCCAGAACACCAATAGTGACCCTAGAAGCCACTTGCGCATCTGTGACACATGAGCGACATACTATAAAATCCAATTTTTATTGCCGCTCCAGGAAACACCAACACATCAAACACCACCACAATTCTCAGAAAGACGAAATGAGCTTACAATACCTATGCCCAAATTTATAAAAGTTGTCTCCCACTTAGCCACTTTTCCCATTATAAAACCACCACCCGCCTCTTAATCGGGGCAGAGTTTTTCCAGAATTTTTATCAACGCGGTCACGCTCCCTGACGTCTTCAGTAGAAGAGAGCGAGCAGGAGTGTCAAGATCACACTCCTATATTTCTCAAATCATTATATACTTATACTCTGTGCGCGATTTCGGGTCTTCTGTAGAAGAGAGTGAATCGTTGTCAATATAAAAGTATCAAGCCTATACATAAAGGTGAATTGTAAAGTTATAAAAGTACCAAGTCAAAGAATACCAAAAGTAAAACATAAATTCATATAAAGACCTCTAAATTCGAGAATATAAATTATGACGTATTAATTATAACAAAAGGAAGAAACTGTTTAAAACAATTCGACGTTCAAATAAACTCGAAGGACACCTCTCCGATAAGGTAACTAAACGATTTATATTAATAATTATAATTTTAACGGATCTGATGACGAATGTAACGAGTGTATTTCACTAATCACATTGCATTTGTATTCAATAAATATACCTCAGTTGTGTGCATAAAGTTGGACCTTGTACCTCTTTATACAATAGAAATCAATCTCTTCGAACCACCTAGTCGAAACTAACAAGATCTCTCGAGGTCTTACAGCGAACATTCCCACTCCCCTATTGATCCATCGTTTTAAAATATCAATTAGGATTAAAAAATAGAATCAACGTTTACCGCTCGAAGTTTGATTCGAATTTTCGCGCGCCTTCGGACGTAACAGAAAATTTTTGGTGACAACGATGGGATACGCTGAACGTTTCTTTCGGACTGGTGATAAAGTGATTCAGTGAAAATTATAAAGGAAAAATAAATATATTATAAAAATAATTAAAAATGGAAAAAGATATTGCAAATATTACCCATCATCAAAATATTACTGATGCTATGCTTACGAGCATGGGGGAATGTATGGCACTTCAACAAGCATTGCTTCATGTGCCTAATTTTAATGGTAAAAATATGCCACTTAAAGCTTTTATTCAAGACGTTGAAAACGGTTATACTTTTGTGCCTGGAGGTCTTCGCAATTCTTTCTACAAAGGAGTTTGCTCTAAATTAAAAGAAACAGCTTGTGACGCAGTCATCGATAAACAAATTGCATCAATTAAAGATCTATCAATCGCATTAAAGGAATATTTCGCACCAAAGAAATCATACCCTTATTTTTGTGCCGAAATTCAAGCCGTCAGGCTAAGACGCGATAAAACAGTGTTAGATTATTATACAAGAATAGAACAATTGAGAACGAGAACAATAGCTGCTCTTAAAGATAAATTCAGTGAAGCAGAAACTACCCAAATGCTACTGATGCTTGACGGATTAGCATTAGAATCATTTAAAAGAGGACTATCAGACGATCTGTTATACGCCATCAGCGTTCAAGATCCTCAAACGATAGAAGAAGCATTTAAAGTTGTCCAAAGAATAGAAAGAGATATGCAAGGCGCAAATGCCAGAAATTCAAATTCACTACGCTACACCCAGTCAGAACAAACGCAGCAACACCCGTCGGGAATCGAACCGCGTCGTGTCTCCTTCCAAAACCAAGAATATAGAAATTTCGGAAATAGAAATTGAAATTTCGGAAGAATCTTCTAACGCGATTCTACCCCTCCTCGAGAAAATAGACTCAATTCTGATAATTATCCACGTCAACAATTCAATAGAAATCAACCCCGCGGAAATTATTATAATTACCCGCCAAATAATCATTTTCCACCTCCACCGTTTTACCCATATATGCCTCCAATGCATTATCCTTATTTTCCGCAGTCCACGGAATTCTACTCTCCATACCCCATCCAACGTGATCCGTTTCATAAACGTGAAAAATACTCTCGCGAAGAATTTAACGAAGCACGACCCGTCTCTCCGCGCCCCAACAATAATACGGAGTCTTTAAACTCGCAAGACGCCCGCAGAACGGACGCATTGACGAGCGATCTTTTAAACACGCGTCCCTCGACAGTGAAATTCCTTCCGGCAGGAGATATATTAGATGGACGCAAGGACAGGGGCGATCCCCAATAATTACACTTCGTGCACCTGAACTCGAAAAGGGTTACGGTCGCTTCCTAGTAGATACTGGCGATGACATTAACATAATTAAAATCCAAGCACTAAAACGCCGCTGCGTAATTGCCGGTCATGATTCTTTAACTATATCGGGAATAACACCAGAAAAGATTTCAACTGTAGGTTCGACAGAATTAACGTTTTTTGAAAGACCCGAAAAATTCCAAGTGTTAATGGAAAATACAGTGATACCCGCGGACGGAATAATTGGCATAGACTTTTTAATGAACGAAAAGGCAGAAATATCTTTTCACCATAATACCTTGGTAACATCCTCCAAACCAATTACACCAATCCCGTTCGAAAATCACGATAACAAATATTCTAATCCCGTTAACATGCCTCGAGAAATTCCCCAAAATAATGACAGTTCAAGCTTATTCATACTTAGGGGCCGTACTCGCGTTAAAGCGCCGATTAAACTCATGAATACAGATTTAAAAACCGGATACCTTCCGCGTATAGAAACCCCTGAACACATCTTTATCGGAAACGCTTTAGTAACGAATCACGACGGTGCATGCTACGTACACGCCGTAAACGCATATGAAAATGACGCACAGATAGAAATACCCCCACAAGAATTAATACCATTTGATTATTACGACACTTCAGAAGACTTCTTCGAACAAGACACAGACAGTGACATACAGGATCACGATATTCACAGAAATCAAAGACTTAACAATAGCCTTCGTTTAGACCATCTAAACTCGGAAGAAAGACAACATGTTTTAGATCTCGTTACGGAATATCCACATCTATTTCATTTACCTGGTGATAGGTTACCTGCTACACCATTATTCAAACATACAATTCCTACGAGCGACGAACTACCTATTACAATACGACAATATAGATATCCTCCCGTTCATAAAGATGAAATTAACCAACAAATTAAAAAGCTCCTCAAAGATGAAATAATTGTAGACTCATCATCCCCCTATAATTCACCCTTATGGATTGTTCCAAAGAAACCTGATTCGAAAAGAAACAAGCGATGGAGAATGGTAATAGATTTTCGTGCATTAAATGAGAAAACAATAAGCGACGCTTATCCACTGCCTAATATGATAGAAATCCTCGATAGACTCGGTGGAACAAAATATTTTTCAGCCTTTGATTTAGCAAGCGGTTTTCATCAAATCGAAATGGACCCAAAAAACAGACAAAAGACTGCTTTTAGCACCCCTAACGGACATTATGAATACGTAAGAATGCCTTTTGGGCTTAAAAACGCACCCGCGACATTTCAACGATTGATGGATAAAGTTCTTCTTGGCTTACAAGACACTGAACTATTCTTTTATCTGGGCGATATAGTTGTTTTGCCTATTCTCTAGAAGAACACCGTACTAAAGTTCGCAGACTCTTTGACAGACTCAGTAACGCAAAACTCTCTTTACAACCAGATAAGTGCTAATTTTTTAATACGGAAGTTATTTATCTCGGACACGTCATCGGCGACGGTGGAATTCGCCCCAATCCGAAAAAGACAGAAGCCGTTGATAAATTCCCGGTTCCCAAAACTGTTACGAATATCAGACAATTTCTCGGTGTAGCTGGTTATTATCGAAGATTCATAGAAAACTTCTCCAGTGAAGCAAAACCCTTGACGAATTTATTAAAAAAGGGGATTGAATTTAATTGGGGTCCAGAACAACAAAAAGGTTTTGATAATTTAACGAAAGCATTGTGTTCCACACCAATCTTACAATATCCTAATTTTAACGAACCGTTCATTTTGACAACTGACGCCTCAAACCATGCGATCGGTGCCGTGTTAAGCCAAGGAAAAATTGGCGAGGATAAACCAGTAGCATATATGTCTAGGTTATTAAATCCGGCTGAAAAGAACTATGGAACAACAGAAAAGGAATGCCTAGCGATCGTATACGCAATTTTACATTTCCGACCATATCTATATGGAAGACATTTTACACTCGTTAGCGACCACAAACCACTCAGGTGGATCGATTCAGTAAAATTACCATTTCAAAGACTAATTCGTTGGAGAATTAGATTACGCGAATATGAATATACATTCGTTTACAAGCCCGGAAGGTTTAATTCAAACGCCGATGCCCTCTCACGAAATCCCGTCACACCAGACGTTACCGTATTACCTATATCTTCAGCAGCAAAAAAAGCGACTGTAAAGGTTACACCGCGTAGCGCTAAATCCTCAAATCCAATAGTAATACGTAGCCGAGCAGCAGCCAGTAGAAATACTCCATTATCACACTCCTCGAAGAAAGCCATCTTCCGGGGGCTACAATTGCTGAGAAGTTAAGAAATCGCAGGGAAATTTCAAAACCTCCCACAGTAGTAAAGCCCACACAACCTCTACGAACACAGACGGCAACGCAAAGACGACAACGAGCTGTGAGCTCGTCGGATTCTACACAACCACCCCCAGTCGCACGTGCTCGAAACAGTGCATTTCCGAGCCTCGCTACAAAGCGTAAAATACCACAAGAACGTCCTAGTACTTCAACTCATTTGCCACTCAAGCGATCCACAAACGCGTTAAAATTTGCATTCGATATCGATGAAGATCTCGACGCAGAAGAATTACTTACTAAGTCCGATAATTTGCCAACACAAACAAATAATAAAAACATAGTAGAAATAACAACTGACCAATCGTCTAGTAACGAACGAGAACAATACTGGTGGGACACTACTCAAGGAAATCAAAATTTGCACAAAAGCTCTGGTACACAAACTGACGATACTACAGAATTTGAGGATGCAGATAACGAGATGCAACGTGACCACGAAAAAGCTATTACTTTCAGACATCCCGCAGGAAGATCGACCCCCGCTGTACCCACTATATTAAAATCGAGCAGTGATGAAGAAACTTACGCATCAAAAGAACCTTTAGTTATCAATACGCCACAACCTGCTATCGAAAACTTAGACGATGACGAAATAGAAAACGAAAATATCCTTACTCATAAACAACCAACCATTGTCTCAAATACAATACCGCCAGGAATTTACTATCCTAATATGAAACCATGCACTAACAATATACAGATTAATACAACCAATGAAAATCTGACCTATTATAAAGGAAATTATTTGCATTTTATTTCCGCTGATTGCGAACTCACTACCATGATATCGTGATTACTAATTGAAACCGATAAAATGTGCGCACATGATGTAAAGTGGAAAAAGCCTAAACGTAAACAAGTGTTAGTAACGACGAAAGGCAGTCATAAAATCTTGAGCGCAGTTTTGAAAAATAAACACTTTGAAACATTTTCTATTCAAGACCTTAAAGAGGTGCTTCATACAGTTAAGGATGTCATTCAGAGATACAAAATAAAATCCTTACGCATTTCAAAACCTGGTGATATGTTGGAAGATTTTAGTCATTCTTTCATCACAGAAATACTTCAAGAGTGTTTAAACGAATGTCATTGTACCATTATTATCTGCCAAGGAAACGTAGTAATGCCGGCCGAAGAAATAAGATGCGAAATAATTTCTGAATATCACGAAAGTTTAGTAGGCGGACACAAGGGGATCACAAAAACATACCGACGTATCCGTGAACGATTTTATTGGCCAAATGTCAAAAGTGAAGTTACTGAATACGTAAGAACGTGTCCCGAGTGCCAAGAACAAACACTAACGCGGATAAAGACACGTGAACCAATGATAATTACAGATACTCCCGCAGAACCATTTGATAAAATATCCATAGACACAGTAGGACCATTGCCAATAACTCCGACTGGGAACCGACACATACTAACTATTCAGGATAATTTGACTAAATATTGCATCGGTGCACCAATCCCCGATACAAAAGCCGAAACGATAGCCGACGCTTTAGCTAGGAACGTCATTATCCATTTTGGGACCCCACGTATAATTTTGAGTGACCAAGGTAGATTCTTCGTTGGACTCGTATTCTATCACCTCGCGAAAATATTTAATATTAAACAAGTTACGACTTCCGGTTATCACCCACAAACGAATGGATCTTTAGAAAGAAGCCACATAGTACTCGCCAAATTTATTAAACACTACATTGATAAATATGAAGATTGGAACAAACTTGTTCCTTTCGCAATGTTTTCTTACAATACATCAGTTCATGAATCAACTAATTTTACCCCATTTGAATTAATATATGGTAAACCTGCGCGAATTCCTAGCTCCTTTTCTACTGCCGAAAAGACGGAAACCTACGGAGACTATTTATGCGACCTTACTTCTCGATTAGACGAAATGCGCCAACTCGCTTCCAAATCCCTTATTAAATCTAAACACCGTTCTAAACAATATTACGATAGGCGACTCCACACCGCAAATTTAAAATCCGGAGATATGGCCTACGTGTTGAAAGAGCCTCGAAAGAGTAAGTTCGACAGCCACTATATCGGCCCATATATCATCACAGAAATCCTCGCCAACCACAACGCTGTATTGGAGACCGAGAGTAGGAAACGCATCGTGAAACATCTAGATAAACTAAAACCTTTTAAGGAATGAACTATAAATGTACCAGTGTGACTAACATTTGCGCATGCATACCAACCCCTGATTATACAGGTATAAAAACGCAGATTATTGTTGTTCTAAGGAATGCACGTAACAGAAGAACAATTGCACGAGATGGAACGAGAGGAAGAACTGGACCGTCTGTTTAGCATCAGAGCAACCCGAAGGCCATGGCGCGACTACCATTTTTATCAAAGCCTTATCAAATCGCGCTGTGTTATACTAAATCCAGCACATAAAACCATATTCATGACCACGGATCGTTCCGCCATTATTTGCTCAGATTGCATCAACACTGATTCAAATCCTACGCCAAGAACTCTTTGTCTTGAACTTGAATCATGGCACCGCCTGGTCCCAAACTCAAACCCAATAACATGGTGCAAAATTTGTAACGGGCATATCCTTACAACCCACAGCCCCTTCAATTGCGAGGAATGCAAAATCCTGTGCATAAACCACCGTGATACCGCATCCCTACTAACAACTGCTCGCTGCACGGATAAAAATTTATAGTGAATAACTTCTCGCTTACTAATAAGGCTTTTTCCCTAAAAGATGAAAATAACCCAGGACCAACTGATAGAAATGCAGGACGATGAAGCCATGGACCGCCGCTATACGATCCCGGCAACAAGGATCCCTGGTCGTAATTACACGTTTTATCGCAGCCTAATAAAAGCTAGCTGCACAAAAATGGCATCTCATCACAGGCTTGTGTTTACGACCATGGACCAAAAACGGATGTATTGTGCTGATTGTGCCAATGATATCGTGACAGACGATTTGCGCGAACTCGATACTTGGCATTATCTAATCCCGTCACAGGAAGCGCGTGTCTACTGCGACTACTACCACGACACGTTATTGATTGCACGTCATGCGTACAAATGCAATGACTGCAAATTAAAATGGACTTTCTACAGAGACCGCGTAGAATCTAATATCCCGGTTGATGTCGAAAACAACTAAATCAATTTTTGAAAAATAGACAATTTATATATATATACATTACACTCAACAATAAAATAATAAAACAACCATTGTAGCTACGCAATTTTTTTTATAACAACGCACGATTCTTGTGAATAAACCGTGTTTATTTTATAACTAAAGGTGTTCCAGCTTGTCTTTTATTTTAACCCTAATAAGCCTCACGAACATACACAAAAAAAAAAAAAATGTTACAATCATCCCATTTTTAAGATGAATCCAGCTATTCCCATGAAGTCCCCAACGAAGCTAATCGGAAGAACTATCAAGGTATGCCCTGGGGTAATCTATTCACCGTCGCACTTATATGTCACAAAGTGGAAAAGCGTGGGCAAGGTTCGAAAATATCATGAAGAAATTGAGGAATTTATGTCACAATACCCACACGGTCAACAAGCACTGTTAATCGGAATATTTGCTGGCAAATGCTGCACTGTGAAAATCGACAACACGTGGTTGCGTGAAAACATCCTAATGAATTTGGCATGTGTAATGTTGAATTTGTTGACGCAGGTGGCAGTTGTTTAATCTGGGCAGACCAAATAAAAGCACTCC
Source organism: Dyspetes luteomarginatus (assembly GCA_963669185.1). NCBI lineage: Eukaryota > Metazoa > Arthropoda > Insecta > Hymenoptera > Ichneumonidae > Dyspetes > Dyspetes luteomarginatus. The sequence continues at coordinate 13,608,379 of OY769906.1, forward strand.
CACCAAGGCTTATGCAGATCCCCGGCAAAGCAATGAGAGTCCACATAAATAACCTTGTACCGCGAACAGAGGGCCCATGGCTACCTGAAACCGCATTTTACCTTGAAGGCCTTTTAACTGCGGGACCAATACACATGAAATGTCTCAACAAACGCACAACTTCGGAAATAAAATCTACCGCCGTGGAGTTCCTTAATTTAAGAAAAACAATCGATGTCAAAAGTCTGCTACTCCAAAGACAACTCGGTGCAGAAGGCCATCCTTCAGACGCACTCTTGCAAGATAAACTCCTTTTCGGATTTAACGAACATGGGCTGAAAAATAACAACGCTAGACCTAATGTTTAATTCACAAAAACCTATACTTATTTTACATACATACCACCAATAAAAGACATCACAAATGAATCGTTCTCATTTAAGAACTTTCAGAACTTCAAGCCCAACAATGCTCATTTTCCTCACCTTCATCTTCTTGCTTGGAAGAAGCCATGCTTCACCATCCCTTGATGTACAATATATCAACAATAAAGCAGTATTGTACTATGAACCAATGCACGAAGTACACCTCAGCAAAACTGAATGGCACCTGACTACTTTCATTGACCTCAAAAACTTCGAGGAAAAACGACCAGCATTTGCCGAACTTCCACTAGACAACCTAATGATGAAATGCAAGCTTCAACTGCAGGAACGCTGTCGGAACCTCATACACCCAGAAGACCTAACACATAAAATGAACGAGATCAACCGATACCTCACATACTTACACAAACTGAAGAACTTCGACTAACCAAACCCACGACGAAGCGCTCCATTTGAATTCATTGGCACTATAAGCAAGGCCTTATTTGGAACACTATCAGCCGATGATGCCACCTATTATAACAACGAGATTGACAAACTATACTAGGATCAGAGAAACATGGCTCTTGTTCTCCACAACCAGACACATATTGTGAAGTCCGAGCTTGTGAACCCAAACCTCACACAAACTATCCTGGAATGAAGAACTAGTGTAGAATTCGTTGCTGACGCCTACCTCGCAAGCCTACGAACCATAGTAGATGCCATATATTTCACCAAGCTGGGCCTACTTCACCCCGAGCTATTAAACCCAAAAACCTTGGAAGAAGTCGTCAGAGACTTCCAACAAGCTCATCATCAATACATCTTCCCAGTACCATTCGAAGATCTCCACTCAGGATCCTTGACGCAGATACCCCGACTAGCAGCCTCCTATCATGATGGAAAAATAATCATCGTCATGCACATTCCACTGCTTGAACCGAATAAATACTTCTTATACAAACTCCACCCTCGTCCAATAAAACAGACTATCGGAAACAACAGCGAGAGCTCTGCCTACATTCATCCAAGGACATCGTATATAATGATATCAAGAGAATTAAACAAGTATGTCTTAATCCCGGAGAACGATCTGCCGAGATGCCAACATTTAAAGAACCGCCAAATCTGCGTGCCAAATTACCCGATTTACGACGCCACTGTCTACCAAACCTGCGAACCACTTCTTTTGATTCGTGGCGATGAACGATCATATAGCGATTGCGATGTGAGAGTCAGTAAACTTCAGGTACCACTTTGGAAACAACTAGAAACATCAAAAGGGTGGCTGTTTTCACTTCCAAAACCTGAGCGTGTTTTGATTCTTTGCGACGACGATGCGAGAACAACAATAACACTAGCAAATACAGGCATACTACAACTCAGGCCTGGGTGTGTGGCGAAATTGGATTATGCGATGCTGATGGGCGTCCAGAACATCGAAGAAACAATCGAAGAAGAATACATCGCACCAGCTGAACTAGATATCAACAGTCTAGTCCCGGACATCATCTCCTACGAGCCACTTCAAGATCCAAGAAGATCATCGCCTCGCTCTGCTCTGATGGTCCTTACTAAAGGCGAGCTGGGAATACCACCCTATGACACCAGCCTGGAGGAAATAGAACAAGAACTTATGGAACTTTCAACCCATAAGCGAGAAAATCGACACCGAGACGAAGTTACGACCATAACATTTTGGGGAATCATCGGATTGGCAATAGCATTCGTAGTGTATATGCTACGAGATCTGCCAATACTGCTCATCCACATGCTGCGAAAACAACCGTCCACCAATAATGAACCACCAAAGGATCATCATAGTAACAGCTATAGGCGAAACGACGGAGTCATCTACGACGTTCCAAATCCGCGTCCATAACCCGCCTTCTCCATGGCCGCTACAACACAAACCTCTTTGACAGGCTAAAATGCGTAAACAAAAAAAATATTATTATATCATAAGGTTGCCTTCTGAACTAACCCTAGGAACTAAAAATTAGGTTATAACGAACATTTACCCCATAACAACTATAATAAAAATAATGGTTCTAGAGTAATGAATATGTTAATGGTCAACCAAATTTAATTCTCAAATTGAAGTCAAATCGCTGCACGATGGGAGTAAATCATTAGACATAGCCTTTCCAAAATCACCTTTCTGATGCACTCTTACCATTATTTTCCTACAATACTGCGCTCTTATAATCAGATGATGTCAAGTAATCATAACAGGAGCCGGCCACAATCACATGAATCCTATTCAGTCTACTGACGTTGTTCAGAGGAATAATTACAAAAGAAGGAATGACCATTTTACACCGATAGCAGTATATATAAAATTATATATATGTATATACATATATGCTTGGCCAACGATCTCCTATAATAGAAAAAATCGTAGAGAATACTCTCTCTCATGAAATTGGCTGAAATTATGTTAACCAATTAATTCCATCGGTCATCCTTCATGATAACAACATGATAACAATATCTAGATTCGGCTATGATCTCCTCATTTTATGAAAGTAAAATTTCCACATCACTTTGCAGTAATCCACAATCCAATCAACTACCCAAAAGGAAAGGGAAAGAGGGAAAGATATATGGTTGTATATTTGAAGATATACATACGGTGTGTTTATTCTTTATCTGTCGGGTGATTGACTCTACATTGTCCATACAAAAAGAAAAAAAAACAAAAAAAAAAATATATATATATATATAAAGAAATAATAATGATAAAAATACAAAAGGGTTATATAATTACATGACTTACTAAAGAATGCACCATTTATACATATTCATGTCTGTATACCCATTATATGCATACATTTTGAAGTCCTCGAGGACGATGACCAATCTAGGTGGGGAGGTGTCACGTACAGCGAAATTTTAATGTTAATTCTAAGAACTCGTACCCATATTCTGCGTTCTCAAAACAAAAACCTACAGCAACATAACCATCACAACCGATTATACAAAAATTAATACATTCACGACTCATTCTCAGTAGGAGAGCTACTGTTATCACTTTTCTTTCTCACACCCACGGCTATGCCATATTAGCTGCACACGTAGTAATACACGTGTTCACCGGCCAAGAGATCATAGGTCTATTCGACTGCTCCCCAAGGGAGCGGCAATAAAAGTTTTTGATCCAGAACACCAATAGTGACCCTAGAAGCCACTTGCGCATCTGTGACACTTGAGCGACATACTATAAAATCCAATTTTTATTGCCGCTCCAGGAAACACCACAATTCTGAGAAAGACGAAATGAGCTTACCATACCTATGCCCAAATTTGTAAAAGTTGTCTCCCACTTAGCCACTTTTCCCATTATAAAACCACCACCCGCCTCTTAATCGGGGCAGAGTTTTTCCAGAATTTTTATCAACGCGGTCACGCTCCCTGACTCCGGGTCTTCAGTAGAAGAGAGCGAGCAGGAGTGTCAAGATCACACTTCTATATTTCTCAAATCATTATATACTTATACTCCGTCCGCGATTTCGGGTCTTCTGTAAAAGAGAGTGAATCGTTGTCAATATAAAAGTATCAAGCCTATACATAAAGGTGAATTGTAAAGTTATAAAAGTACCAAGTCAAAGAATACCAAAAGTAAAACATAAATTCATATAAAGACCTCTAAATTCGAGAATATAAATTACGACGTATTAATTATAACAAAAGGAAAAAACTGCTTAAAACAATTCGACGTTCAAATAAACTCGAAGGACACCTCTCCGATAAGGTAACTAAACGATTTATATTAATAATTATAATGTTAACGGATTTGATGACGAATGTAACGAGTGTATTTCACTAATCACATGGCATTTGTATTCAATAAATATACCTCAGTTGTGTGCATAAAGTTGGACCTTGTACCTCTTTATACAATAGAAATCAATCTCTTCGAACCACCTAGTCGAAACTAACAAGATCTCTCGAGGTCTTATAGCGAACATTTCCACTCCCCTATTGATCCATCGTTTTAAAATATCGATTAGGATTAATAAATAGAATCAACGTTTACCGCTCGACGTTTGATTCGAATTTTCGCGCGCCTTCGGACGTAACAGGGTATAATGCGCTGGCTCGCTCCCGTGGTTTTGGGTTTAAATAACGCGCTCGCTCTAGTTGTATTGGGTTTAAATAACGGGCTCATTCTTGTTGTTTTGGGTTTAAATCACGCGCTCCTCGCCCTCCCTCTCGTTGCAAAAAATGTTGAAATTTTTTTTGAAAAATTGTGAACAAATTTTTTGAAAAATTGTGAACAATTTTTTTTTTAAATTGTGAACAAATTTTTTTAAAAGTCATTACATACTCCACTCTCATTGTTAGTGCATTATATAAGACGAGACAACCTGCTAAGCTATTACACTAGCAAAAACAGGGTTTTAATTGGCTGAATAAATTTTTTGAATAAATGCAGCATTAGATAATCAAAAAATTCGAAATTTGCCCATTATTTCCTTGCGATTTTCGCCCACCCATAGATTCCATTCAATGAGTAATGACTTTCTCAATTCTGGCTTCCTCATAAAGAAAGCTTTCTCTTGTGATAGTATGAAAATCATGAGAAGCCCCACAATTAATATGTACCTCAGTATTATAAACAAAAGGTGGAGCGCACATGCCGTTTTCCGAAAAATTGAAATGACGACCGATTATACGATTATACAATCGATTCTTATCAAACCCGACACCAACTATCCTTGTCCTAACGGACATTGGCGAAGGCCAATGTGTGTAGCAAGTTTCAGTTAGATTGTTGAAATTTTATAAAGCGTCGTGTAAGCGTAGTCATTGTTCATTTTTACGAACAATGACTACGCTTACATGACGCGCGGCGGCGGACTTATTTTTATGAGTCCGCCGCCGCGCGCCGTGGAGCGGTGCAGAATGAGGGACGGTAGGGGAAGCCAAAGAGCGGGAAGTCAGGGGAAGCTACGTGACCCCACCGTAGCCACGTGGCTACGAGCACGAGGCTAGAAGGCGGAGCATATCGATCGGTCGAGACTAGAGCCTCCTAGCGTATGTTTGACTCGCAGAAAATTGGGGACCAAGCAGGCTATAGGCTTTGTGCTTCTATAGACCTTTATCTTCGTTGCTAATACTTCAAAAGTTATTAACAGTTAAATATAAGAATGACATGGCGCCCAGACGGCGGTTGAGGTGATGGGTGTTTCGACAATGTGTAGTCATGAACATCTGCCCATTAGGGATTTTTGAAGGTCTCTCTATATAGGTATACGAGTCGATGGTTTCCGTACCCTACCTCTCTAAAAATATATTTGTCCCTCATGGAGGGGTTGGAAGGGACTAGTCGGCCGAAGAGAAAGTTGGATTTTTCAGGTCAGTCTCGTTCGTGCATCGACATAGTTTGCGATAATATTCGTGTTTCATCAGCTGGATGTTTTAGTAAATTGAATTATTATTGCCCACGTATCAAAATGGAGAACTATTTTATCTGTGGTAAATCTTTGAGTGAAAAAAATACATATTCAAACACTTCTAAAAGCCAGCATTATCCGACAAGAAAAAGAACATGAGCTCATAGTAAAGGGCTTACAAACTTTAAGGTAATAATTTATAAATCTTTCAAATCTTTCTCTTTCGAACACATCCTGTGAAATTATTGTTTGTGACAGTAGACTGGTAATTATCAGGTTATAATATCTCTTGAGAATTGCCGAATGAGAGGATATAGTGGAACGTGGGTGGTTAAATAATTGTATGTCGACGCAAAGGTATTTTTCTTTAACGGAAGCTAGAAATCTTTATTCAAAAACTCAACGAAGAACGAAGCTATATACACTAGGCTGAGCAATCGTTGGAACGTGTAGTGAGCAAAGTCTATAGAGCACGAAAGTCTAGCACGTATCGCCGACGCGATTCCGAACGATACACGTCGCACGGAAATGCCTCGTGGTGAGAAGACCGCGGCGCCTGTAACCTCCACGACCACCTGTTGAGCGCGTGCGAAATCACCTGCCGAGAGTCTTTGCAGGTCTCCCGACACGATGAGTCGCCTTTTGAGAGAGTCCGATGATGAGAAAGCCGAGATGAACACATTAAAAACGCGAAGACTGAGAGTAAATGATGAGCTGAGCCAAAAACTGAGAAAAAGCCAAAGGATGAGGATAGGCGAAATTCTTGATCGGGCCATTAACTTTTCCACACTGAGAACACGGTGAGCGTTGCCGGCGTCTTCCCCATCGATGCGGGTGTGCATGCGCCCCAAGCGCGCCTGAGATGCTAGTTGAGCAGGCCCGAGAGGTGCTGCCGTGCAGGGGCCAGCCGGGTTACCGGCACAACTGCGCCAAATACTATTATTCTTCAACAATATTTTTGTTTGCAAATATGTCGGAAACTACGAGGTTTATTATATTTTTATAAGATACCTTTTTTATAACCAGAAAAACAATCTATAAAAAAGATCTGTGCAAAAATTCCGTCCGTAGCCGTGCTCTTGATATATTTATAGAAGAAGATTATCTTTTAAGCGCCAGCCTTGTCCCACGTTATTTTAATATCATTTTTATGCAGATTATTTATGCAGGATGTGTTCATTTTTTTATCATGATTAAAAAATTGATCTTATTTCGTATTAGGGTGCATGATGGGTGCCAAATAGACTATAGAGATGAGAGAAGAGCCCAAGGTGCCCGAAAGAGACTCTCACAATCGTCATTACCTTCAACTTCATCGCAGTCGCCACCCGTTCTCTCTTCGTCTTCATTATCGCAACCATCTGAAGACCCTATTGATCATCTGAGAAACAAATGTTTCATTTGCAATAAAGAAATAACGGAAGAGTGGTTGGCAAAAAATATAAAAAAAATACATTAAAAATCGTGAACGTAGTCATTCTGTTTGGATTGTTTCCACAGTGAAAAATACGATTTTGAATAGTTCGGATGATCGAAATGACGAGTTTGCGAAATCAGTAATTCAACTTTTGATGCCATTGAAAAAACACCGAAATGCAGAGAAACGTACAGACATTATCTCCTAAGGATTGTCACGATTTGGCGTTGTACCAATCAGGACTTATGAACAATCCAGCTCTTCGGGAGAACTTCTAATGGTAGACGTCAATAATATTCGACCGGTTAATCACAACATTGTACCGACAATACAGGACTTCATGTGGTTGTATTCCCGAGACTCCTGGATGCAATGGATTTATGGACGGAGCCACAAGTCAACACGGAGGCAGAAATCACAAATTGTGTGCCTGCCTTTCATTAATGCTCCACCCTCGGCATACAACACAGTTTATACCACGCTACTTTCAGCAGTCGAGAAATGCGAAACACTCTATCAGACATCGTGCATCGTTACGTTTGGTTTACCATTGTATGTTGTTACGTCCGAAGGCGCGCGAAAATTCGAATCAAACGTCGAGCGGTAAACGTTGACTCTATTTATTAATCCTAATCAATATTTTAAAACGATGGATCAATAGGGGAGTGGGAATGTTCGCTGTAAGACCTCGAGAGATCTTGTTAGTTTCGACTAAGTGATTTGAATAGGTTAGTTTCTACTGAATAAAGAAGTATAAGGTCCAACTTTATGCACACAATAGAGGTATATTTATTGAATATAAATGCAATGTGATTAGTTGAGTACATTCGTTACATTCGTGATCAATTCCGTTAACATTGTAATCGTTAACATAAATCGTTTAATCACCTTATCGGAGAAGTGTCTTTTGTTTGTTTGAGCGTTGAATTGGTTTTCACAATCTTTCTTATTTATTATAATTATTACGTCGTAATCTATGTTTCTCGATTTTTAGAAGTCTTTATGTGACTTTATATTTCACTTTGATATTCTTTAACTTGATACTTTGTTTTAACAACGATTCACTCTCTTCTACAGAAGACCTGAAATCGCGGACAGAGTTTAAGTATTTGATAATTTGGAAAATATATAAGTGTGATCTGCACAGTCCGGCTCACTCTCTTCTACTGAAAACCTGGAGTCAGAGAGCGTGACCGCGTTGATAAGATTTTGGAAAACTCTGCAAGGGATGAAAGGCCGGGCGGCGTTTTTATAATAGAAAAAATGGCTAAGTGGGGGACAACTTTTACAGATTTGGGCATAGATGTAGTAGGCTTATTTCGTCTTTCTCAGAAATTGTAGTGTTTCCTCCTGGAGCGGCAATAAAAATTGGATATTATAGTTTTGTCGCTCAAGTGTCACAGATGCGCAAGTGGCTTCTAGGGATACTATTGGTGTTCTTTCCGAAAAAAACTTTTATTGCCGTTCTCTTGGAGAGCAGTCGAATAGACCTATGATCTCTTGGCCGGTGAACACGGCACCGATCGCATGGTTTGAGGCGTCAGTCGTCAAAATGAACGGTTCGTTAAAATTTGGATATTGTAAGATTGGTGTGGAACACAATGCTTTCGTTAAATTATCAAAATTCTTTTGTTGTTCTGCACCCCAATTAAATTCAATCCCCTTTTTTAATAAATTCGTCAAGGGTTTTGCTTCACTGGAGAAGTTTTCTATGAATCTTCGATAATAACCAGCTAAACAGAGAAATTGCCTGATATTCGTAACAGTTTTGGGAACCGGGAATTTATCAACGGCTTCCGTCTTTTTCGGATCGGGGCGAACTCCGCCGTCGCCGATGACGTGTCCGAGGTAATAACTTCCGTATTTAAGAATTCACACTTATCTGGTTGTAAAGAGAGTTTTGCGGTACTGAGTCTGTCAAAGAGTCTGCGAACTTTAGTACGGTGTTCTTCTAGAGAAGAGGCAAAGACAACTATACCGTCCAAATAAACGAATAGTTCAGTGTCTTGTAAGCCAAGAAGGACTTTATCCATTAATCGTTGAAATGTCGCGGGTGCGTTTTTAAGACCAAGGGGCATTCTTACGTATTCATAATGTTCGTTAGGGGTGCTAAAAGCCGTCTTTTGTCTGTCTTTTGGGTCCATTTCGATTTGATGAAATCCGCTTGCTAAATCAAAGGTTGAAAAATATTTTGCGCCACCGAGTCTATCGAGGATTTCTATTATATTAGGCAGTGGATAAGCGTCGCTTATTGTTTTCTCATTTAATGCACGAAAATCTATTACCATTCTCCATCGCTTGTTTCTTTTCGAATCAGGTTTCTTTGGAACAATCCATAAGGGTGAATTATAGGGGGATGATGAGTCTACAATTACTTCATCTCTGAGGAGCTTTTTAATTTGTTGGTTAATTTCATCTTTATGAACGGGAGGATATCTATATTGTCGTATTGTAATAGGTAGTTCGTCGCGTGTAGGAATTGTATGTTTGAATAATGGTGTAGCAGGTAACCTATCACCAGGTAAATGAAATAGATGTGGATATTCCGTAACGAGATCTAAAACATGTTGTCTTTCTTCCGAGTTTAGATGGTCTAAACGAAGGCTATTGTTAATTCTTTGATTTCTGTGAATATCGTGATCCTGTATGTCACTGTCTGTGTCTTGTTCGAAGAAGTCTTCTGAAGTGTCGTAATAATCAAATGGTATTAATTCTTGTGGGGGTATTTCTATCTGTGCGTCATTTTCATATGCGTTTACGGCGTGTACGTAGCATGTACCGTCATGATTCGTTACTAAAGCGTTTCCGATAAAGATGTGTTCAGGGATATCTATACGCGGGAGGTATCCGGTTTTTAAATCTGTATTCATGAGTTTAATCGGCGCTTTAACGCGAGTACGGCCCCTAAGTATGAATAAGCTTGAACTGTCATTATTTTGGGCAATTTCTCGAGGCATGTTAACGGGTTTAGAATATTCGTTATCGTGATTTTCGAACGGGATTGGTGTAATTGGTTTGGAGGATGTTACCAAGGTATTATGGTGAAAGGATATTTCTGCCTTTTCGTTCATTAAAAAGTCTATGCCAATTATTCCGTCCGCGGGTATCACTGTATTTTCCATTAACACTTGGAATTTTTCGGGTCTTTCAAAAAACGTTAATTCTGTCGAGCCTACAGTTGAAATCTTTTCTGGTGTTATTCCCGATATGGTTAAAGAATCATGACCGGCAATTACGCAGCGGCGTTTTAGTGCTTGGATTTTAATTATATTAGTGTCAGCGCCAGTATCTACTAGGAAGCGGCCGTAACCCTTTTCGAGTTCAGGTGCACGAAGTGTAATTATTGGGGATCGTCCCTGTCCTTGCGTCCATCTAATATATCTCCTGCCGTAAGGAATTTCACTGTTGAGGGACGCGTGTTTAAAAGATCGCTCGTCGATGCGTCCGTTCGGCGGGCGTCTTGCGAGTTTAAAGACTCCGTATTATTGTTGGGGCGCGGAGAGACGGGTCGTGCTTCGTTAAATTCTTCGCGAGAGTATTTTTCACGTTTATGAAACGGATCACGTTGGTTGGGGTATGGAGAGTAGAATTCCGTGGATTGCGGAAAATAAGGATAATGCATTGGAGGCATATATGGGTAAAACGGTGGAGGTGGAAAATGATTATTTGGCGAGTAATTATAATAATTTCCGCGGGGTTGGTTTCGATTAAATTGTTGACGTGGATAATTATCAGAATTGACTCTATTTTCTCGAGGAGGGGTAGAATCGCGTTGGAAGATTCTTCCGAAATTTGAATTTCTATTTCCAAAATTTCTATATTCTTGGTTTTGGAAGGAGACACGACGCGGTTCGATTCCGGACGGGTGTTGCTGCGTTTGTTCTGACTGGGTGTAGCGTAGAGAATTTGAATTTCTGGCATTTGCGCCTTGCTCTCTTCTATTCTTTCTCTTTCTATTCTTTGGACAACTTTTAATGCTTCTTCTATCGTTTGAGGATCTTGAACGCTGATGGCGTATAATCGTCTGATAGTCCTCTTTTAAATGATTCTAATGCTAAACCGTCAATCATCGGTAGCATTTGGGTAGTTTCTGCTTCACTGAATTTATCTTTAAGAGCGGCTATTGCGCTCGTTCTCAATTGTTTTATTCTTGCATAATAATCTAACACTGTTTCATCGCGTCTCAGCCTGACGGCTTGAATTTCGGCACAAAAATAAGGGTATGATTTCTTTGGTGCGAAATATTCTTTTAATGCGTTTGATGGATCTTCAATTGATGCAATTTGTTTATCGGTGACTGCGTCACGAGCTGCTTCTTTTAATTTAGAGCAAACTCCTTTGAAGAAAGAATTGCGAAGACCTTCAGGCACAAAAGTATAACCGTTTTCAACGTCTTGAATAAAAGCTTTAAGTGGCATATTTTTACCATTAAAATTAGGCACATGAAGTAATGCTTGTTGAAGTGCCATACATTCCCCCATGCTCGTAAGCATAGCATCAGTAATATTTTGATGATGGGTAATATTTGCAATATCGTTTTCCATTTTTATTTATTTTTATAATATATTTATTTTTTTCCTTTTATAATTTTTACTGAATCACTTTATCACTAGTCTGAAAGAAACGTTTAGCGCATCCCACCGCTTTCACCAAAAATTTTCTGTTACGTCCGAAGGCGCGCGAAAATTCGAATCGAACGTCGAGCGGTAAACGTTGACTCTATTTATTAATCCTAATCGATATTTTAAAACGATGGATCAATAGAGGAGTGGGAATGTTCACTGTAAGACCTCGAGAGATCTTGTTAGTTTCGACTAAGTGATTTGAATAGGTTAGTTTCTACTGAATAAAGAAGTATAAGGTCCAACTTTATGCACACAATAGAGGTATATTTATTGAATATAAATGCAATGTGATTAGTTGAGTACATTCGTTACATTCGTGATCAAATCCGTTAACAATGTAATCATTTACATAAATCGTTTAATTACCTTATCGGAGAGGTGTCTTTTGTTTGTTTGAGCGTTGAATTGGTTTTCACAATCTTTCTTATTTATTATAATTATTACGTCGTAATCTATGTTTCTCGATTGCTAGAAGTCTTTATGTGACTTTATATTTCACTTTGATATTCTTTAACTTCATACTTTGTTTTAACAACGATTCACTCTCTTCTACAGAAGACCCGAAATCGCGGACAGAGTTTAAGTATTTGATAATTTGAAAAATATATAAGTGTGATCTGCACAGTCCGGCTCACTCTCTTCTACCGAAGACCTGGAGTCAGAGAGCGTGACCGCGTTGATAAAATTTTGGAAAACTCTGCAAGGGATGAAAGGCGGGGCGGCGTTTTTATAATAGAAAAAATGGCTAAGTGGGGGACAACTTTTATAGATTTGGGCATAGATGTAGTAGGCTTATTTCGTCTTTCTCAGAAATTGTAGTGTTTCCTCCTGGAGCGGCAATAAAAATTGGATATTATAGTTTTGTCGCTCAAGTGTCACAGATGCGCAAGTGGCTCCTAGGGATACTATTGGTGTTCTTTCCCAAAAAAACTTTTATTGCCGCTTTCTTGGAGAGCAGTCGAATAGACCTATGATCTCTTGGCCGGTGAACACGTGTATTACATTACTATGTGTACAGCTAACATGGCATAGCCATGGGTGTGAGAAAGAAAGGTGGTAAGTAGCTCTCCTAGTGAGAATGAGTCGTGAAATGTATTAATATTATGTATAGTTGGTTGTGATGGCTATGTTACTGTGGTTTTTCGAGAACGTAGAATATGGGTAAAAGATCTTAGAATTAACTATAAAAATTTCGTCGTACGTGACAATGTAAAAGCTCACGATATCGTATTTAAAGCCCACCCATCTTCTTCTGTGAAAAACGTAATACTCCGATTAGGTGGTTTTCATTTATTGATGTCATTTCTGGGGGCAATAGCAAATATCATGAATGGCAGCGGACTCGCTGAGCTTATGGAGTCAGTTTACTCCCCCAACAGTGTTCATAATATTTTGTCTGGTCACGCAAATTCACGGGCTGGTAGAACCCACACATTAATTCACCAAGAGTTAGCCAAAATGATTATGGATATGGATGATTTCGAATTGAGTGACGAAGAACGCAATGAACTCGACTGTATTCTTGAAAACGAAGATAAATCTGCTATTTTGCGACAAAGTAACGATCCTGAAGTTCAGCGTGCCTACGAGAAATTTTGTAATCACTCAAAAATAATCGAAGAACGCAGTCCAACAGCGAAACTTTGGATTCAATACTTCCGAATTACTTCATTAATGAAACAATTTATCGAAGCCGACCGATCAGGAAATTGGGTTCTCCATTTGAATACAGTGCAGAAGATGTTGCCCTATTTTCATGCAAGTGGCCATTACTTGTACGCTAAAGCCGCTCACTTATATTTGCAGGATATGATTGTCTTATCCGGCCAAATTCCTGAAAATGAGTTTCGACTGTTTACAAATGAAGGTTTTTTCACGCAACAACGTTCACCAAAATTTTGGGCTGGGATCAGTACCGACATGATGATTGAGCAGGGATTGATGCGATTACTAAAAGTAGCGGGAGGTCTAACCATGCCAGGCCGTGGGATAAACTTAACTAAAAAGTTATTAGATTAAAAAAAGAACCTTTTGCCGGAGTCTATAATACCAACAGTGAACAGCACAAAGATTCCCGAGTGACGCAAATTTCTCAAGACAATATTCATTCTAAAAAATTGCGACATTGGTTAACTGCACATTATCCATTCCCAGAAGAGCAATATCTACAGTCTATAAACTCCGGAGTTATAGCAGATGATACTATTAACTGCCATCGCTGCTATGAGGTCGGTGAAGGAATGATGCAACACATGGTTGGCCAAAATTTTTATACAGTAAAGTTTCATCGAAAAAATAAAGTACGCTGTTTAGCGGAAATGTTGAGAGGCGTTACTATTCAGGATGCTGAAGACAACCCAGTCACAGTCGCAATTGTTCCATTCTTAATAATTCAGAGTATGAGCATCGCTAAAGAAACAGAAGACGATGTAAAAGTTTTTTATCATACGAACTTTCACGGTGGCCATTGTCATTATTTTCATCTGGACAAATGGTACAAAATCAACTTTATATCAATGTTTCACCCCATTAAATCAACGACCTGACTTAGGATCTAACTCAATAGTTGTTCTTGACGGGGGATTTCTGCTGCACCGAGTTGTATGGGATAAAAATCTGTCGTATTTGGAGATATATCAGAAATACGTCCAGTATATCCTGACTCATTATGGTCCCACAACTGTGGTAGTATTTGACGGATACCCAGAAGATCTTGCGAATGTGAGTACTAAAGTCTCTGAACGTCGCCGGCGTAGTCAAGTTCAGCGCTCCGCAGAAATTGTTATTACTGAAACAATGATATCCACAACTCAGCAGGAAACATTTTTGGCAAACAAACGTAATAAAACTCGATTTATCGCCATGCTGAAAAAAATGTTGAGACAATCAGAAATTGCCGTGGAAAAAGCTGTTGAAGACGCGGATAAAGTCATCGTTGATACAGCTATGGGATTGAGCAAGGAACATTCTGCAGTTGTGATCGTTGGGGAAGACGTCGATTTGCTAGTTATATTAACAGCATTAGCAAACAAGTACACAAATATTTTTTACCGAAAGCCTGGAAAAGGAAATGTTCCAGAAAAAATCTTCAGCTCTTCGTCTCTCGCAAAAAATATAATCAACGTAATACAATCGAATACCTGCTGGTTCTTCACGCTTTCAGCGGTTGCGACACAACATCAGCACCGTATAATCTTGACAAAATTTAAATTTTCAATGCTGTTTTAAAAAACCCTTACTTGGAAAACATTTTACAGCGATTTACGAGCCTGAGAACTGTACCAAACATGATTGCGGCAGCCGGCAGTACGTTTTTTCTTGCATTATACGGTGGAGATGCTACCAAAAAATCCCTGAACGAACTACGTTACCAAGCTTATGCCCGATTAACCACAACAAATAACACAAACATGACATCTTTACCTCCCACAGAAGACGCAGCACGGTACCATTCCTACCGAGTCTACCAACAGGTTCAAACTTGGTTCAAACTTGGCTTGGACACAACCTTGAGCATACGGATTGGGCTGGAAACGTACTGCGCGTGGACTAATCCCAATCCGTATCTCCCAAGATATTGCGGACAAAACAGCTGCTGAAGGCAATTCGGTGCAGATGTTCAGAATCAACAAACTGCAGAAAAGCCTGTGGATGTCGGAAGGCCGGTTTGAAATGTTCGATTCTCTGTTATTGCCATGAGGGTATCTGTACGAACAAGGCGAACATAGAAATCACGGACCATGAAGACTTCGAAACGATTCTGCTATTTGCTGAACCCGATGTCGATATTGATCATGAGGATCAATGTTTAATAAATGTGTTAAAATCAATACAAACATCAATGGAGGAGATGGATAGTCACCCTGAGCATTCAGAAGACTGTTCTGACGTAGAGGATTGTCCGTCTACATCTGAAAAGCGTAAAAGGCTGGAATACATTTTTCTATGTAATTTAATCTTATAATTCCAATGAATAAACTTTTTCTAACCTTAATTCCTGACTTGGAATTTTTCATCGACTCTATAAACAATGATATTGAAGTTTTATAAAATAAAAAATTACTCGAAATTTATTTTTGTTTCTTTACCTATTTCCATGCATTCATTCAGATAGCGCCATATTTAACTGTTAATAACTTTTGAAGTATTAGTTCTGTGGAAAAAAGTTATATAAAAAATTTGTAGGAAATTGAATAATAAATAAAAAAGCTAGTAGACATTTTTTTCGTACATCGATTTTTAAGGGAGTTTCAGAGGAAGAAAAGAATATTTGCCACACTAAACAAGCTGTAATTAAAAAACGGTGAATTCAATTCAAAAAGGTTTGAAATAAAAAAGATGAGGAATCTAATTATCTACAAAATAGTCTTCATGTTTTTTATCCTAAAGTCAGCCGTTTTTGAGATATGATATAAAACGCGTTTTTCAAGATGGCGACTAACGCCGGGGGGCGGGGCACAGACTTTTGAAGTTAAGCTCCTTATCTGTCAATAAAATGATTGCAAGGATAAAAAAACTTATCCGAATTTTTGCATTACGATTTGTGGTCTATTGACTGGACTACATAGTAAGGTATACAAAGAAAACATTCAATACATTCTTCATTTTTCCTGTGACCGCACCTGAAAGTGTACCTCCAAAAAGGGGTATATAGTACCTCAAAGATGACTACGTAATGGGATAGATTTCGAGCTGAAATACATTGAATGCTTCCAATTATAAACATCTTGTTTACCTACTTCACTATCTAACAATGGTATCATTTCGATCAATATGTGGCATAAATCCGAAGCTCGTTGAAGTATTATTCTTAGGAACATTTTGCCGCCTACGTATTGTGATGTTCAATATAAACATTCATCAATAGACGCAATAGTCTCTCAACGCCACAGCGTCTACCCCAAAGTCAAAGTCGAGGCTTGGTAAATGCCACAAAAAAATAATGCGCTGGTAGGAAATTTTATTCTTAAAATGTTCTATTCCTGGATATTCCTTCTCTCTTATTCGAGTTGTCTATTTATATAGAAAACTGGACCGTCACACATCGGACCGTCGCTGAACTCGATTCCCTCGTCGATTGTGCAGAGTTATTGGATGACGCTGATTGTGGAGCCATAATTCTCCGGTGCCTTTTTCACGTGTTCTTATCTCTTCTGTGTGTGCTCTTCCTTCGCCTGTTGTATCCCGCCATGTACCTCTTCAGTGCTTATATTGCGGTGCGGTGCTTATATTGATTTATACCGCTTGTGCTGCGTGTGAGTTGGAATCGTGGCTGTTGCGTGGCTGACGAGCGAAGTCGGTATCTGGAATCCGGGACTGTCAGATTGGTAAGGAAGTTTGCTAACTACTATGCGCTACGGTCACCTATAATATAGGCTTCGCCTATTTGTGTAGAATGCTGGATCCTCAACACATCTTTTTTCGAGTTTCAATTTTTTAAATTGTTACATGTTTTTTATTTATTTAGTGTCATAAACAATTAAACGTCAATGGTTATTATTGACAAAAATTCTGAAAATTTTTAGGAATCCAGAATACGCTGAGAATTATTTCAAAATATTATTAGTTACGGAAATTTAAACTATTCAGTTAATTGTTATTCAAATTATTGAAAAAAAAACAAGCCTCAACGATTTTTTGGCTCTATCACGTAATATTTTTTCAAAATTTCATTTGCATTACCTGATACTTTTGTTACGTATTTATTTATTGTTGTTAATAATTGTTGATACACAATATTTTTGAAGTGAAACTTGTATATAGTCCAGTCAAGAAAGCCGTGAACCTGCTACAACTGCTAAGAGACTGAACTTTTTAGGGTAGGTGTGTCTGACCCTCTAGAAAAACCCCCTGAAGTTACAAGCCCGCAACCCCCCGAGAAGGGTAGAAAAAAAATAAAAACCCTTAAACAATGATGTTTTTGTCTGTAACTTAATAATTATAGATAATACAGGAAAATCGTTCAAACAAAAGTTGTGGATTATATGTTTCCCCACAAAAAAGTCTTACGATGTTTCACATGTGGCGTTTTTAGGAAGGGTGTCAAGCACCCGCGTAATTCCTGAGCACACGCGCAACCACTAAAAAAATAGCGGAAGCTTAAGAAATTCATATAAAATCGAAAAACCAATATTTTTTCATTTTTCTTTTTTCTAATCGAATCTACAATTCGAGGGAAACAAAAAAGAATTCTAAGTTTCTTCATTAATGTTTCGACCAATTCGATTATTGTAATTATTTTCTCTGTCCCTTCTTGTAATGGAAATAATTATTTCATCCCCGACATCCGTTATTTCCTGGCAAAAAAAAGTTCCTCATGAAAAGTCGCTCTGTATCAATTTGTTTGAGATATACTGGTTTCCTTCAGTAGCAATATTTCAGAATTAATTCCGTTGCTGTACCATTGGATCCAGACAGATCGCGAGATATTTGTCTGTCCCTGTCACACTCACTGCTAGATTCTGCGGTTGCGGGGCGTTTTCCGTAACCTCAAAGACCGTAGTAAAAATTTGAAAAATAAAAAGTTTAGTGTGAACTGTTAGTGCGAACATTTTTCACTTTTATAAATGCCCGAAGATCGTCGTCTGTAGTCCTGCAGCAGTACTCATCAGCTGTCGATTGGCCAACCGACCTACTGGCTGTCAGATACACACAAAAGACCTGATGTGTTAGACTTTTTCGTTACTAAAGGAATAGCAAATACGTATACGCACGTAGAATCAAGCCTAGATCTTTCATCTGACCACACTCCAGTGATATTAAC